>LZPO01099512.1:752865-781690 GCA_001675575.1 Neotoma lepida | reverse complement strand
CACTCCAAAACAAACTTATTTTTGGCAGTAGTGTAACAAATTTTAATTGAAAATAGACTCTCTGAAAATAGGGAAACAACAACAACACAACAAGAAGGCCANCAAGCTCTCAGAATTCAGGAGTATGCCCACTGCACTGGCTAATTTTATGTCAATTTGACACAGGTTAGAGTCATCTGAGAGGAGGGAGCCCCAATTGAGAAAATGCCACCATAAAATTGGGCTGTAGGCAAACCTAGATTGGCCAAGTCTCCAACAGAGAGACAGATCCTGATCTACTCCAGACCTTAATCCCGACATCTCACGCTTCTCAAATGAGTTTTCAGTGTTCTACCTTGGAGCCTTTGATGGGTGAGGTCCTGTCACCTCCGGAAATGCCCTCAAGGTACCTTTCCTGCTATAGTACTAAGTACGTGGCTTGTTTTTGTTGGTTTTTATTTTTTATTTTTGAGACAGGGTTTCTCTGTGCAGCCCTGACTGTCCCGGAACTCACTCTGTAGACCAGGCTGGCCTTGAACTTACTATGTAGACCAAGCTGGCCTTCAACACAGAGAGCTACCTGCCTCTGACTCCCAAGATACCACTAATAGCTCTGGCCACCCTAGCTTCACATACACTTTTAAATATATCCATGCTCCCTTCCTGGCCAAATTACATGTTTTTTTCATATCTTTCATTTTTTTGCTCCTAATTCTCATTACAAGCCTGGTTAAATTTCCTCCAACAAACTGATTAGTCCATTAGTTTTGAGTTTATTTAGCTTCATTCAATATTTCAGGACACTAACAGAAACTGTTCAATGAATGAATCTTAAGACATTCTAGACATTCTGGAGCTTCTCTAGCCTCTATCTCCAAACTTGTAAATTCACCTTGCAGAACAGTTCCAAAGGCTTACAAACCACATGGCTAGGTTTAGTTGCAAAAACAACCCTACCTTTCTGGCCAATTTTCCACATTAGTTTCTTTAATTTCACTGTGACAACATCTGAAAGAAACAACTTGAGGAGAAAGATGATTTTAGCTCATAGTTTCTGACCATCATGTCAGGGAAGGTATGGTGGAGACCATGACCGAGCATGTGGTAGAGGCCCTGTGTCATGGGGGACCAAGAAGCAGAATGTAGTTTGACCAAGAAGTTTGAGGGTAGGGCTAGGTATAACCTTCAAAGGCCCACCCTACCCCTAATGACTGCGGTGGGATAATCCTTCTGTACACTGTGAGTATGTGTCACTCTCAATGGTTAATAAGACGCTGATTGGCTGATAGCCAGGCAGGAAGTATAGGCGGGGAGATCAAACAGAATGATGGGAAGGAGGGCAGAGTCAGGGAGATGCCAGCCAGCCACCAAGCAAGCAGCACATGTAGAAAATGAGGTAACAAGCCATGAGCCACATGGCAAAACACAGATTAATAGAAATGGGTTAATTTAGGTTCTAAGAGCTAGTTAGTAATAGGTCTGAGCTATTGGCCAAGAATTTATAAGTAATAGAAGCCTCTGTGTGTTTATTTGGGAGCTGAAATTAAAGGTGGGATCCACCATGCCCACTTTCACCAACTAGGCCTATTCCTTAAAGGTTCCAGTCTCCCAAAACTGTGATGCCTGCTGGGGAACAAGGAAAAATATGAGCCTATAGGAGACAGGTTAGATTTGAACTATAAGAACTGAGTATTACAGGGCCTGGAGAGATGGTTCAGCAGTAAAGAGCACTGGCTGTTCTTCCAGGGGACCCAGGTTCAATTCCCAGCACTCACCTGATAGCTCACAACCATCTAGAATGGAATCTGATGCTCTCTTCTGGTGTGCAGACCAAAACCGACATACATAAAATACATAAATAAATATATCTTAGAAACTGAGTATGTGTGTGGCGCACACCTTTAATCCCAGCACTCAGGAGGCAGAGGCAGGTGGATCTCAGTGAGCTCGAGGCCAGCCTGGTCTACAAAGTGAGTTCCAGGACAGCCAGGATTGTTACACAGAGAAACCCTGTCTCGAAAACAAACAAACAAACAAAAACCTGAGTGTTACAAAGTATAGTCAGCCCCATACTTCATTAGCATTAGTTTCATTCTTGGAGTGTTTACAGAAAAATAGAATGCCTTAGGCAGATACTGGAAGGAAAAATGGTCCAAGATTCTCCAGTATGTGCAAAGCACACAACCGACACCCCATACGTCGTCCCTGCCTGCATGGGAATTCCTCCCAGACAAGAGTCCTGGTGTATGCTCTGAAGAGAGCTGCCCACTTTCTAGAGCATGGGGGTGGGGTGGGGACTGGTCAACACACAATGAATGGATAAATATCTACACTACACAGCTCTGTCCAGGTCTGAAGACAGCCAAGGTCCACATATACAAACAACATAACAGGAAGTTCTCAGCGTCCTGTGACAGTCAATGTTCTCAACCCTAATCCCAGCTCTTTCTGAGCTAGAGAGCCTCCCTACTTCCAGCTCTATCACCAGAGTCATGGCTGGCTCTGGCAAATAGGTACTGGGCCAGCCCCAACTAGAATGGATGCTCAGGAGGGCACATGTGGCCTCTGTTGGGTGGGGTCCAGGAATAACAGCACTTGGGACCTGGCAATGTTCCTGCCAACCATGCCAGGAAGATGAGGGGGAAGGCCACTAGGACTGAACCTCAGACTCCACCAGGAAGGAAAACTTTCAGTGTGCCCATACACACTGGTGTTACTAAGCACCCCTGGGCCCTGCCAGAAGGATGTGCAAGATGTGAAGGGAAGGAGTCTCCAGTCTCCTAAGGTTGTTGGTGGAAGTCTTCCCAGAACCATGGCTCAGATTCCCCGGTCCTAACAGCTAGCCAATTCAAAACCAGAAAGAAAGTGCCCTGAAGTTGAGCTATTGTTTTTTTTTTCTTTTTCTTTTTCTCTTTCTTTCTTTCTTTCTTTCTTTCTTTCTTTCTTTCTTTCTTTCTTTCTTTCTTTCTTTCTTTCTTTCTTTCTTTCTTTTCTTTCTCCCTCTCCCTCTCTTTCCCTCCCTCCCTCCCTCCTTCCCTCCCTCCCTCCCTTCCTTCTTAGACAGGGTCTCTCTATGTTACTATGTAGACCAGTCTGGCCTCAAACTCAGAGATCTGCCTGCCTTGGCCTGCCAAGTGCTGGGATTAAATGCATGTGTCACTACTGAGCTGATTCTTGGTACACAGAGCTGATCGGGAAGGACAGTTTTCAGGCATTCCTGGCCCATTTACTAACAATGCTTTCAAGAACTGTCCCAGTATTCACTGTCCACTCAGACTGTCGGAGGTCTCTCGACCCCTCCCGGGACTCCATTCTCCAGTTGGCAGGTGTGGGTAGGTGCCTGTCTCATGACCTACCGTCCCTCCCCTCAGCTCTGGGGAGCTGCCTACCAAGTCTCATATCACAGCAAAATTTTTTGTTGTTGTTGTTGTTCTTTTCGCTTTTTGAGGCAAGGTCTCATGTAGCCCAGGCAATCTGGTCCCTCAGGACAAAGAACTGTCAGGTGTATGCTGTAGCTGTTGGAGTGTCAGAGCAGTCAGGCTTCTGTAGAAAAAGCAAGCCCCACCCCCAACCCTAAACCCTACCCAGTGCTGTCTCTCTGCTTTTGGCAAGTGGGCTCAGTCTACTGGTATGGAGTCTGCCTATCCTCTGTGAAAAACCTGAGTCACAAAACTCCTTTGTTCTCCACATTTGGAAAGGAAGATTCTTCCCTTTAAGGCCCCATCATGGCTGTCTATGGCCATGCTATATCTCTATTCTAGAGTTGAGGAGTTGTAGTGGTTTGAAAGAAAATGGCCCTAAAGGGAGTGGCACTGTTAGGTGTGGCCTTATTGGAGTAGTAGGTATGGTCTTGCTGGAGGAAGTGTGTCACTGTGGAGGCAGGCTTTGAGGTTTCATATATGTTCAAGCCATACACAGTGAGACAGACCACTTCCTGTTGCCTGCAAGATGTAAGACTCTCAGCTCCTTCTCCAGCACCATGTATTCCTGCATGCCACCATGTCCCAACATGATGATAATGGACTGAACCTCTGAAACTGTAAACAAGCCACTCTAAATGTTTTCCTTATAAGAGTTTCTGTGAGGACAAATATGGTATGTACTCACTAATAGGTGGATANTAGATATAAACCAAAGGACAATCACTCTGCAACCCACAGATCCAGGGAGGATACCTAGCAGGAAGGACCCTAGGATGACTGTAGCATAAAATAAGTTTGNGTTTTGCCCAGTCACTGGGTAAACTTTAGTGAAACATTTCACTATTAGGATAAAAATTGTACCTATATTTATGTTCAAACTATCTGTATATTATCTCTCCTGCAATTGTACATCAAATGTTTTAATAAAAAATTAAATTATATAAAAAAAAAGAGTTTCTGTGGTCATAGTGTCTCTTCACAGCAATAGAAAACCCTAACTAAGACAGGTTCCCTGTCATGATACACACAGCAGCCAACCTTCCAAATGAAGCTCTTCTTTGGACCTGAGGGCCCACTCTCCCACTAACAAAGCTCTTTTGAGGGCTGATCTCATGACAGCACCTTCCCATGAACCTGAATTTTAAGTTACAATAGCTTTCAACTCACTATATAGCCNAGGTTGACTTTGAACCCCTCTTCCTCCTGCCTTTACCTTGAGTCCTGGGGTCACAGATATATGCCATACTTGGCTAAAAGTTCCCAACTTTACTGTACAAGGTACAGTACCATATCTCCTGTCGTTCTGAAAAACTCCTTTCCTATCCCAATGTGAGATCCCCTCTTTCTGGCTTTTCAAGTGGCCTTGTCTGTCTGTTTGGATGGTGCAAGGCAGGAAGCACAACTGGGCTTCTCAAACTCAGCCAATCCCTGAGTATCTTACTGAGCCATCCAGCCTACCCCACTTCATCTGACTTCTGACACCTCAGGTCTGGCAGCATCACCAGGCTTCAATTGTGCAGTTAGCCTTCACCCCAGTTTGTCCTCTAATGTCTGGAGAGCTGGTTACTTTCCTGGCTATTCACTGATGCTACGGGTTAGATACATCCCAAATTCAGCCCTCCACCCCCATAAGACCTCTAAGAGTGGGGACTGGAGAGATGGCTCAGTGGTTAAGAGCACTGACTGTTCTTCCAAAGGTCCTGAGTTCAATTCCCAGCAACCACATGGTGGCTCACAACCACCTGTAATGAGATCTGGTGCCCTCTTCTGGTGTGCATGAAGACAGAGCACTCATGTACATAAAATACATTCATAAATAAATCTTAAAAAAAAAAAAAGACCTCTAAGAGTTTGGGTCTAGGGGGCTGGAGAGATGGCTCAATGGTTAATAGCATTGGCTGCTCTTCAGAGGACCTGGGTTCCAGTCCCAGCATCCACATGACAGCTTAAGACTGTATGTAACTAGTTCCAGAGGATCCAATGNCCTCTTCTAGCCTCTGAGAGCACTACATGCATGTGGTGGGTGTACATACATGTAGGNAAAACACCTACACACATATTAAATTAAATTAAAAGGGAAAAATAATTTAGTCCTAGAGAGAGGCCCTTGTGGGCCTTTTTAAAAAATAGGTTATTACAAGTCTTCTCACACATGCGCCTGCCACGGCCATCTGCCAGGTGACGCAACGTGTGGGGTGCGAGGGCTTGCCAATGTCTGTATCACACCTTTTGGACTCTCAACATAAAAAACTATGAGCTGCCGGGCGGTGGTGGCTCATGCCTTTAATCCCAGCACTCGGGAGGCAGAGGCAGGTGGATCTCTGTGAGTTCGAGGCCAGCCTGGGCTACCGAGTGAGTTCCAGGAAAGGCGCAAAGCTACACAGAGAAACCCTGTCTTGAAAAACCAAAAAAAACAAAACAAAACAAAACAAAAAAACAAAACAAAACAAAACAAAACAAAACTATGAGCTTAAAAAAAATCTGGGGGCTGGAGAGGTGGCTCAGCAGTTAAGAGCACTGACTGCTCTTCCAGAGGACCCCAGCTCAATTCCCAGCACCCACATGGCAGCTCACAGCTGTCTCTAACTCCAGTTCCAGGGGATCCAGCACCCGCACATAGACACATATGCAGGCAAACCACCAATGCATATAAAATAAAAATAAATAAATCATTTTAAAAAATCTGTTTTCTTTATAGAGTCAGCCTACTTTGGCTATTCTGCTGTGGCAATGAAAAACTAGAATAACAGAACTGGCCATGATACTACATACATAGAATTCTACCACTTAGGAGATAGACAGGAAGATCAGAAGTTCAAGGTCATCAGCTACTCTGCAAGTTCAAGGCCAGTTTGGAGTACAGGGGACCTTATCCCAAAAAAAGTGATCTTCTAGAAGCCTAGCTGGACCATCCAATGCCACACTGTAACTGGCATGTCTGGAAGGAATGAGGGTACATTAAATAAACACTTATGCCTCCATTCTAACTATGCAAATGGCTAAAACAAGGCACCCTAGGAACTGTAATTCTCCTAAGAAGCTCCAGCTGGGAGGAAATGCAGACGCCTAGGGACAACCAGTGGAAATGGTCTCCAGAGACTCACACCTTGTCAGACGACCTCATAGGAGAGACCATCCTGGCAGGAGAGACCATCCTGGCAGGACAGACTGGAGCTGAGACCTTGCTGGACTGCTTAGTGACACTTCTTACCTTCTCCTTACCTGCACCTTCAGGCTAGGGACCCTGCCCCTGTGGAGAAGTCAGCCAGCCTTTACAGGCTATCTATCACCTTCCTAAACTGCTAAGCCATTGGCATGTAGCAGCCTTGAGGTAGGGCGAACACCAGAATTAGTTTCCTAATTATTCCTATTTAGCACCNTCATCAATCTGCTAAGTTCAGAGGTCCTTCTCTAAAGACTATACAAAGATGGCAACTCCATCATATTACAGCTTCCCCTGTAATATGATCACCTGAAACCCATCTCAGAGCACCCAACTGGACAGGCCTTGTGGGTAAAAGTGAGGGGCAGGTATGTTACACAATCTCTTTGTCCTTCCTGATGTGGCCACACTGAATAAACCTTTTTCTGCTTGACACTATTAAATTGGGTATTTAATTTTTTTAAAGATTTATGTGTATAAGTGTTTTGTCTGCATGTGTGTCTGTGTACCTTCTGTGTGCCCAGGGACAGTTGTGAGCACTCATGTAGGTGCCAAGAACTAAACCCGGGCCTCTGCAAGAACACCAAGTACTTTTAACAGGTGAACTGTCTCTCCAGTCCCTTAATTTGGGTCTTTTAATTGGTTTATTGAGGACAGTGATAGAACTTGGCTTGTTGGACATAAGCTGTGACTCGACGTCCAGTAATAGCACTATCCCTGCTAGCCATGCCAGATAGTATGCCAGTACCAAAGCCCATGAAGTAACATGGTGAGGAAGTCCATAGCCTTCAATATTTTATGTGTATGTGGTGCTGGGGATAGGACCCACATCCTCAATCATGCCCTAGCTTGCTTACAAGTGCTCTAACACATTACACCTGAAGCCCTCAGAGCTAGAAGCTAGCTTATATCCTTCCAATGGTGCTGTCCCTCTCCTGGAGNAGCACACAATGGCCAACAGCAATAAGTCCCTGCTCCCAAGGCAGCAGCAGGGAGGTAGCAGCCAGGAGAGCAAGTATCACTCTGTCTTTTATACAGTGATTAGAAATAAGCAAGACCTGTCCCTGGGGTCAGAAGGCAGACAGGAATATCTTGTCTCAGGGTCAGCCAGAGGACAGGAAGCAGAAGCCTGGGTGCCAGCAATGGTTTCTGCGTCTGACTGTGAATGGCTAGGCTCCCTGGTAGAATCCATCAAGCGAGGTACTGAAAACCTGCGCACCTGCAGTTAGCATGTTCTAAGACAAGGAAGCAAGCTTGTGCAGCTGCCCATCCCATGCTGATGCAGGTGGAGAAGAGCAGAAAGTAAGAACAGATGTGTCATGGTCCAGAACACAGGGGCACAGGGCAGAGCACAGGTGGACTGCCCAACAATAACATCATTCAACCGAGCAGTGTACAACACACGCTTGGGGCCTAGAGGAAGAGGCAAGCAGGGCATGTGGGCAGGAACGTGGAGATGCAGGAACACACACACAGGAACAGGAGGCACTTTTTTTTTCTGACTTTCTGACTGGAGGTCTAACAATTTGAGACAGTCTATCAGGGTTGTGTGAATCAAGGCTTTGGACAGAGGTCATGTGACTTTTGCCGTCAGATTAAAAGGAATGAAAATGCACTTTTAGGGCTGCCTAGTCTGTCAGTCTGGGGAGGATGGTCAGTGGACAGGTCCCTTAGACTTCCAGCTCACCTCAAGCAGCCACATTGCTGCTGGTTGTGGTAGTCTCTGGGGATGAAGCTTTTCTTTTGGGCAGGACAAGACAGACAGACAGAAACTCCTAATGTGATCTGGGCTTCAGGGAGCTGCCAGCAGAGGAGGTAAACACACATGGAACACTATGTCACCGTTCCTGAGACCTTGGCTAAGAAATCCTGATGTCTGGAAATTCTCCCAGCAACCACTCCAAAACAGCACCCTCCTCTCCTCCCATCTTGGCAGCCAGAGCTCCTTAAGCCAANGCTGCTCATTCCAGCCATTACACGGCAGCTCACTACGACAAATTGTCTCCTGTGATACCTTCTCCTCAGATCTCCCCAATGTTCTGAAGACATTAATTCAGCCTCACACCAGGGTGGTATTGTCTCTTTACAGTTCAAAGGAACAGCACAAACCAAACATACTATGGTATGACAGAAAGCTGTGAATACAGGGCAGCCTTGCATTTCAGCCTCCCCTTGGTAGGAAGGCCAGTCTGCTTCCACCCCCCAGCCCTCACAATAGGGACAGGCCTGGTCTTCAGATGGCTTCTATCACCTCATTGTGTATTGAAAAATAAATAAATAGGATATTCTGTTTAGTTTAGTTTTTGAAACAGGAGCCCTGGTGCGTCTAGAACTCTCTACATAGACCAGGCTTGGCCTCAAACTCTTAGAGATCTGCCCACCTCTATTTCCCAGGTACTGGATTAAAGGTGTGTGCCACCACACCCAGAAAAAATATGGCATTCTTGCCTTGGTTTTTGTTTTGTCTTTTGTTTTTTTCAAGACAGGGTTTCTCTGTGTAGCCTTGGCTGTTCTGGAACTCGGCTTTGTAGACCAGGCTGGCCTTGAACTCAAAGAGATCCACCTGCCTCTGCCTCCTGAGTGCTGGGATTAAAGGCATGCACCACCATTATAGCATTCTTTAAGAAAAAAAAAAAGATTCATTTATTTCATGCATGAGAGTGTTTTGCTTACATGTATGTCTGTGTACCATGTGTATGCCTGGTGTCTGCAGAGGTCCAAGAAAATAGGGTGTCAAGTTTCCTGGAACTGCAGTTGTAATTTGCTATCTGGGTGCTAGGAAGAAAACCCAGAACCTTTGCAGGAACAAGTGCTCTTAATTGAGCCACCTCTGGCTTACAACTTCCCCAAAGAGAGGATAGAAGCCAGCACTTACACACCGTGCCTGTGGACCACAGATGTCAGCAGTGTTCCAAGGGGCAGTTGCTGGGAGGTGATGCTGGTCTTTTAAGTGTACACACTTTATTTTTGCGATCTCAAAAGGAAACTGAGTACGACACACACTTGTAATCCTAGCNCTTGGGAGGCAGAGATAAGAGGTAACAAATCCAATGCCAGTCTAGGCAACCCAGCTAGAGCAGGTAAAAGCACTTGCTGCACAAGTCTGCTGACCTGAGTTCAATCTCTAGAACACACAGCACAAGGAGAACCAACTCATAAAGGCTGTGCTCTGTGCACAAGCCTGAGTGTCAGTCTCTGTCTCTCTGTCACACACACACACACACACACACACACACACACACAAAAATAACAAGAAAAAAGTTCTCAGCACCCTGGAGGCAGCCATTAGTTCAAGGCCAGCCTGGGCTACTACATAGCAAGTTCTAGTCTAGTCAAGACTATACTGCAAGACACTGCCTCAAAGAGCAATGAACAGTTGAGAGTTCTGCCTACCTGCATCCCAGGTGTGAATTTACCACNTCCAGCCTCATTTACAGGTATTTTATGTTAAAATAGCAATGACCCAGGCTCAAGGCATGAAAAAAAATGTATCTGACCTTGAGTATGGCCTTATCTCTTTACCCAGACACTATGAGAGTATGGCCTTATCTCTTTACCCAGACACTGTGAGAGATTCAAACTGTTGACAGTAAGATATCCTACCCCTGAGGGCACACTTTCACCATGTAACCTTGTCAGGTGCCATCAGAAACCATCCAAGTGACAAGACAGAACTTAAAACCTCACTCAATGAGTTGCTTTTTTGGGGGTGGAGGGGGTTAGTTTTTCGAGACCGGGTTTCTCTGTGTAACAATCCTGGCTGTCCTAGAACTCCTTTTGTAGACTAGGCTGGCCTCACCTGCCTCTGCCTCCCCAGTGCTGGGNTTAAAGGAGTGGTCACCATGCCCACCCTGCTGATGGAGTTGCTTTTGAGAAGCCCAACCTCTGGGTATGTTTCACTTTTTTTTGAGCACCTCTTTTGCTCCTAATCTTCATGCTTCAGCCTCTATTGAAATATCTTTAACACAATCTCTAACTCTGCTTCATNAACTGGCTAGTCTGGAACTCTTTTCAGCATNAAAACCTGCNGAGACATGAGTTTAGGTCCTTAAAACTAGAGGAAACCCTCAGGCTGCTGAGGGTGACAGCTGGGAGCTGTGCCTCTTTGACCTGTGTCCCCCAAACACTGACATAAAGACACAAAAGTAGAATGACAATGTGGGATTGGGAACCATGGTAGGAGAGCCTGAAGAGATGAGAGCACCAGAGCATCCCACATCCCTGTGGGAACACTAGGAATCTGGAGGAGGAGCACAGCCTGGAAGCCAAGCACCCTGGGCTGGAGCAGCCTTGGAAACACTTGACTCCTTAGCTAGAGTTTTCTTCACTATGGACAGTGTTGGACCAATGAATATTGTCTTAAAAAGTTGTCTAGAGGAAGGCTTTCACAGTGTCATCCAGCTGTCCTTTATAGCTGCTGTCACATCTACCTCAAAAGATGCCTCTAAGCCCAGTGGGAGCAAAACAGCAGTCAGCAGGTCCAGCCAGCAGACAGTGCTGAGAAAGACGCACTTCACTGGGGGAGGGGCGGGAGGAGGCTGAGGGTCAGTGACTTGTGAAGGTCATAGGGTTCACTCTAAAGAGGTGACCTAGCAGGCAGAAGGAAGCACGGGAAAGACACTGAGGGTAGACGGGTGGGGTGTCAACATCGGTACGTCTTTGCCCACACCTGGGCTGCCAAAGAGCCTAGAGTAGGGCCAGGCCTGGCCTGGATACAGTCTACACGCAATGCCCTCCAGTTCTGGGCGTGGGTTTACCAAGCCAACCCAGTAAAGCCCATATCAGGCACAGGAATGACCCAGCACTTGCTGCTTACTCTGACATATCGTGAGGCCTGAGGCCTCATAGCAGGCTTCAGGGTGAGAGGGGGCGACATGACTAGGCTCCAGAGCGGTCCCTGACGATGCAGGCTGCATCCCTCCACCCCGCAATAACCATGCAGTTCCCTGTCCCGCCAATCTAACCTCTTACATAGCGAGTCTGCTCCTGTCTGCCGTGACCCCCTCCCCGCACCTAGTCCTGACAGGGATAATCAGAAACATCTTTCAGTACCGTGTGGGCTGCTTTCAATTGTCAGAGAAGGTCTGGTCTGTCGGGCTTGAGTCCCGAGCCAGGCTATTTAGTTTCCATTTTACACCTTGGAAAGGGGAAACTGAGTTAGGACGAGAAGGTGCGGGCCGCCTCGCCCTCGACCAACCTGGTCCAGACCGCGTTCCAGGGGCCCGGCGCCAGACCGTGGGTTAGCCCCGCCAGGAGCGCAGNCCGCCAGCCCCAGCCTCCCGTCGCACACTCACCGCCTCCGCAGCCGCCGACTTCCGGGTGCCGCACCCGCGCACCACAGCCACCAGCCCGGGCCCGCCCAGCCCGCCGCCAGAGCGCTCGCTATTGGGCACAGCAGCGAAGGGCGGAGCGGCGCACCCATAGCCACCGCCTTGTTGGCTGTGGGTGCGGTCGCTCAGAGACTCGGCGCTCCGCCCCCGCAGCTGCGCCAAGACTGGAACTGCGCCAAAGCTGGAGCTGTGCCGGCGTCTGGGCCCTTCATGCTGCCACAGCAACCCCAGCCTGCTGGGTATCTCTGGGAGACTGAGATAGCCCCTGAACCCCAACGGGTTCAGGCGCCGGAACCGCCGTCCTTAGGTTGTGTGCTGGTCTTAGCCTCTAGATCTGTCCTGGATCTGTCCCTTCCCCTTGTTGCCTCCAATTCAGTCCAGACTGTCTGTCTTTCTGGCCTCTGATCCCTTATCTATTGCAGTGCCTGCATTAGAAACCACCATAGAACTTGGACTTTTGCTCCACCTTGTCTTCCATAGTCTTTGAGCAGACATGGAGGATGTCCTGATGGTCCAGACCTCAAGGATAAGGAGTTGACCACGCTTGAACTATGCTCGGGCAATGGCTGGGGCCTTCAGAACAGGATAGAGGCATTCACTGGGGCTTCCTGTGCCCTTTAGCATCAGGTTGTGTCAGGGGCCTGGGCATCACTAAGGTGGAGCATCCAAGTCCCTCCCCAAGGTGAATACTCAATACAATGACAAGGATAACAACTACAATAAGGACAATGATACTGTACTACAGGCTCTCAAACCAGTGTCTTGATACCCAGTTCTCATTCACTCCACTTTATAGATGTAAACATACTTGCTCAGAGCAGTAAAGCTATTCAGTTGAAGTAAAATAAAGGGCTANCAAGATGGCCATGTGAGTATAGATGCTTGCTGTCAAACCTGGCCACCTGAATTCCATCCCTGGGACCCACATGGTGGAAGGAGAGAACTGAGTCCTTTATGTTGTCATCTGACTGCCACATGTACATTGTGGTGCATACACACTAAAATATAATTTAATTTTTTTTTAATGGCAAGTGGCAGTAGCTGTATGGAAGATCTAGGTGCTACGGTCCCAAACTGCAATGCTGATATTTTGCAGATAACTGGAATTCAGAGAGGCAAAGGTAAGGCTGAGCCAGACCCAGTCACGGGGGCTGCTCTGCCCATCTCTCTCACTGCCTCACCTGTATTCCTCCCGAGAGCCAATGGAAACCATTTGCAAACACCATAACGGGACTGGGCACCATGACTCATGGCCAGCAGGTGGCAGACCTAACTAGGCACTTCCATTCTCCCACCAGCTTAGCACAATCNCTCTATGCTCNCTCTAGCAATCTCCCACTGAGCAGCCAGACCACTTAGTCTACAGCACTCAGAGGTAGTAGTGGTGGGCACTTAGGACATAGGCTTGGGGATAAATGAGTATGGGCTGGGTTATGGGCCAGCAGATACACAATAGCTTGTCTCCAAAGCACGAAGCCATGCACCTTGGAGTGGGACATGGGTTGGACAAGCTTTCCCATCTCTAATAGCGATGCAAGAATATGTTGGATGGTGGTTCAAATCCCATCACAGGCAGCAGGTGGCCCTGTGACCTTTCCCATTTGAGTCTGGCTCATTGCTGTCCCACCTCCAATTGCACATCCCTTTTGTAACCACCTTTTCAGGTGCTGACTAGTTAGGAAGTTCTTCCTGGCACACACCTTCTTTCTGTGACTTTCCCCAGCACTGTCCCTACAAAGCTGGCCAGCAGCTGGCTAGACAGGGTGAGGGGGGTGGGAACACTGAATACCGGCACCTGTGGTCTTCTGTTCCATTTCTGACCCCTGTCTGGTAGGCAGACTGCAAGACAGCAACCCCGAGACCTACCTGAGCTGCCTCTACCCACCCTGGTCTTTGCTGTACATCGAGTAACCAGGCTCTAAAGCAGACAGGTCTCTGGAAGGGGGCATTCCTAGCTTTGGGAGGAATGTCTCCTTTTTGCCCTCTTCCAGCAGAGAAGAGACACATTCAGCTTCTTTTGTACCATCAGCAAGTATGCGGGAATAGTATACACAATTATGAGGTTTTCCAAAGAGGGCTCCAGGATGCCTAGGGGCCTGTGCCTTTGGAGAATGCCAGGGGACAGCTGACTTACCAAATCTAATCCTGATGGAGGAAAGAGAATCCCCCACAACACAGCAACTTAGCCCGAATGACAACTGTAATGTTGCTCTACACGGCGAGAGTTGACTTCTGGGAGGACTCTGTTTTCTTGGTGTGCTCCCTCAGTCTTCCCAGAGCTATAACAATATCTCAATGCTAGGATGCCAAATGGTGTTTATTTCAAGTGCCAATACCAGCGGAGTAGTAGCGAGGAGCTATCAGTTTTTATTGCTAGAGAACTGGTGGACCCAGGTGGACCCAGAAGTGAGATCTTCCTCCAGGGATTTTATTTTCTTTGTTCTTGCCAAGCAAACATTATTGGGTGAGCATTGCTGGACTCAGCATAAGTGGGTGAATTATGACTGTCTGGGAACCCCCCCAACACTGGCCTCCATTAGCACTATCTGTAGGGGTCTTGGAAATACAGACAGCCTAGAAGTTACTCATTTCCAGGTGCATCCAGGGCATGAAAGGCTTATAAGCAAGCACAGGCCAGATTCATCTCTGCACTCCCGTCTCCTCTTTACAGCATCCCTGGTGGTTCCCCTCCACTGCCTTATGTCACCACAGAGATGTGGTTGGTGTTCTCTATCTAGCAAGGAAATGTGTGTTAATCTTTTCAGGCAGTGGATGAAGCTCCTTGATGTTTTCCAAGACTCAAAGCACGGCAGAGGGAAACGCCGACACCAGGGTGGGGTGGGTAGAGATAAACACACCATTCCCCTTTCCCAGGCTGAGAACTCTGTCAATGACCCAGGAAAGAGCAGCTTCATGACGCGTAGGGAGTACCCAAGGGCTCTGGTTTGACAGAAGAAACAAACTCTAGTTTTACTAGAGTCTGTTTTTGCCCTCAAAATCACTGCAGCCATCCCCACCCCTTGCCAGCCTCGATAACCTTGTCTGTCCTTGCTGGGGCAATGAAAGAGCCCCAGGGCCTGGAAGTCCGACCACTGGATTCATGCCCTGGTCTCCTAAAACAAGCAAGAACCTCCCCAGACCTCAGTTTTCCATTGTAAAATGGGAGCAGCAGTCCAATTCTCCTTGTAGGAGAAATGCCATTCTATGCCAATAAAAAGGGATCGACGCTCGGTGTCCGGCAAACCAGTAGGCACTAGAGGATACCTGCGAACTGGGGATGGTGATGGAGACAACGCTGCTGGAATCCGAGAGTGACCGCCGGCCCTGGGAGCTGCTGCTCAGGGCCTACTATCCCGGAAAGTCCTCGGAAGGTGGCCGAGAGGGGGCAGCTCCGAGCCTTCTGTCTCCGCTGCAATAGCAGCATTCGAGGCAGGTGTCAGGGCCTCGGCCTGCTCCGCTAGGGGGCCGATCTTCTGCTAAGACTGACAATACCAGGAGCCCAACGGCAAGCTGCAATCTCTGCACATCCACCCAATCGGTGCAGGTTGCGGGGAGCGTCTCTCTACCAATGGGAAAATTCGCGGTTGGATGGGGCGGGGCGGAGGCCTCGTCGCCGGCCAGGTCCGCTTTGCGCACGGGTCGCGGGAGGGGTGGGAGGGCTAGCCAGCTCGGGGTAGGGGAGGGGGAGGGCTCTCCCCTGCNCCTGCACGAGTTGTGGCCCTGGGAGCCGCGTCCGCCCGCCGCGGAGCGCTGGAGAGGCGGCTCCTCGCGCGCCGGGGGACCGGGACGCCTGTCTTGGGGGCGGAGGCCGCGCTGCGGAGCCGCCCACGCCGCGCGCCAGGTGAGCTCGGCCGGGTGGGCGGGGTCCGGCTGTGGGCCTGGGGCCTGGGGCTGGACACTCGCGTCTGGGCCAGGGCTGGGGTGTGTGCTGCTAGGGGAGCGGGCTGGGTATAGAGTCTAGCTTGCGACGCGTACTCGGGTAGGCACGGGGTCCTGGGCTCGGACTCAAGGTCTGGGTGGGGTTCGGAAGCCAGTTCCGCTGCCCACCCGTGCCTTGCCTATGCCAGCTCTCCGGAGATCTGGGGTCGCTGGGGGCGGGTCCCTTTGTGCGTGACCTCAGGGCCCTGTCCGACTTGGCCAAGGCTCCAGCTTCATGCTGCCGGGCTGAACACGACCCAGCTCCTGCAGCCTTGCCCTCCACGAGCCACCGCAGCACCTGGAAGCCGGACCCGACAGCTACAGAAACTTTACAGGGACCCAGGGACGGCGAGGCTGGGGAACTTCCTCGGTGAGCGCAGGGTCTTTGCGATGCCTATGGGATGTTCCCGCACCGCGCTGCTTCTAAGGCCTCACAAATGAGAGTAGAGGCGCTGCTGGGAATCCCTTGTCTGGTGTCTCCGCTTGGATCTCCTCCCTAGATAACCCTACATTCCTCAGTGGGACGCCGGCCCTAGACAATCTGCAAGCCTAGAGTTGCTCTGGGCAGGAGGCTTGGGTACCCTGGCTTTCCCCTTTTAATTTTTAAGTAATTAAATGAACTATTTGTTTCAGTGTCAGGTATCAGAGTGTCTAGGGTACAAGGGGACTCTTGCTTCTTCCCTATAGATTCAGACATTTAGAAATGTCTGATGGAAAAGAAAGAAATGCTCCCATTTGTGTTAGCGTTTAGGCTAGACTCTCTCTCTCTGTGTGTCTCTGTCTCTGTCTCTCTCTAATCCAAATATCTTTACTTGCAAGTGTTCATTGCAGAGAGTTCTGGTTCGAGGCCGCTGGTTTCTGCTACACTATCGATGCTGGATCCTCACTGGATCTCCTTCCTCTTGGTTATCCTGCTTTTAAGCTAGACTCTTAATGTGGGCCAACAATCTGAGATACAGCACACATACCTACTTTTATAAAGCCAGGGGATGGAGCCGTGGCCAGGTTGTCTTTGGGAACAACTTTCCCTGAGTACGGCCATCTATGCACTGAGAGCCTCCAACTCCACAATGATTCCCAAGGCCCTCTGCCTCTCCTCTGGTCCAGGATCCAGGCTGTATCTGGTCCATCCAGAGCAAGTGCTGCCTGCCCTGGGGAGGGGCTCAGGATCTGTGAGCCTGGATGGTGATAGATACTGGGACTGTTGGAGTTCATCCCTGTGTTCTGAGGCTATGTCTGCTTTAGAAGCAGGTGGTCCAGATACTGGCTATTTGGAAAGGCCAGGACCTACAATTTAGTGTCATCTGAGGTACCTGCTTCTTGCTGTTTACACCCACCCTTTATCTGGGGTCCATTAGGGCCCATTACATAAGTGGGAACAGAGTATTTGGCTCTGATGACAGAGGTACTTCTGAGCACAGCCAAGCCAGTGCCCATCTGGGTCCTCCTAGATGTGCCATCCTCATGACTTTTCTGCACAAATGCTAGTGACCAAGGCTCTCTTGCATGAATTGGGGCCCAGTCCTTAGTCTTGCTATGTCCCAGCTGCTATATCCCTCCTACCCTCAATCTGTGCTGTTTGGCTCCCTTCATTCATACACACACACACACACACACACACACACACACACACACACACACACACACACACACACACACACACACACATACACACACTCCCCTCTAGGTGGCCTCTTCCTAGTCCCAGGCACCCTTTGCATGTCTTAGCCTGCATAAGAGTAAGGCTGTACCTTGTCCTTGTTTGTGCAGCGTAGGGATTCAGACTGACTTCCTTTCACCCCCAGACTAGCCTGGAGCTCTTCTCCAGATGCCTAGCTGGAAAGCTAGAGCTCTGCTTCTTCTGGGCTGATTGTCAGGATTTGGAGCTGGGGAGGACTCAGAGATCCTGGGACAAAGCTCCTTGGCATCCTGGAGTGCTTCTTGTGCTATGAGAGCCACTTAAGGGCCACATGGTGGTGGGACTGTGAAACCTAGGCCCAGGACACTGATAGATGGAAATGGTTTTGCAGGAGAGTCCAGACATGAACTGTGCATCATTGTCCATGGCAGCAGTTGCTGTGTTCTTGTGATGGGTCTGGAGGAGTGGTTTTGCTGTGGTAGGTACCAGTCATTGAGCAGCATGAACTGTCTGTNCCTCCCTGGTGGCTGAAGGACTCTCTGTGTTTGTGCCCACATTGACTGAAGGAAGGGCATATTCTCTTACATTTTCAATCCTACCTTTGCTTGAAGAGTCCAAAAAGACCCATGCAAGGCTACATCCTGCTGAGGCTATACCGCAATCAAGCTCTTAAGCAAGCCAATCTCGATNCATGCTGAGTGTATGTGATCCTAAGTCACCTGCTCACCATGCTCAGTCTGGCCTGTCCCCTTGGTGAACTCAGCTTGTACCTGTGGGGATCTCTACATAGTTGCCTTTGCTTGGCTATAACTTGCTGGTCTGGCTTTTAAGCTTGAGCCAGGCTTGTGCCCCATCTAAAGCCCTGTGTTTGGGTCAGTGGCACTGTAACACAACTACAGACCTTCTCCAGAGTCTGAGCAGGTCTATGGGGTATAGGCAGGTGGTGACAGTGTCTCTAGATGGTTTGATGGAGAAGCCCAATGTTTGTGCCTGGGAGGCAGGTTATGACAGGGGTAGGCTCAGACCATCCTCATTGGAGAAACAGAACATGACAAAGTGCCCAGTGGTCCTTGGCCAGGTGCGTTACCCCAGAGCCTGTAGACCAGTCCAGCAAGATGTTCAAAGGCTTTCAAGATGGGTATCCCCTATTACGAGTCCATCACAAGGTTTGCCTTTGTTTCACTACCCTATCNAATCTCTAAACCTCCCTGTCTGCCTCCCGATTCAGGGTTCCCAGCAGGCTGGCTGGCCATAGTTACTCCATTCTGACCTAACCTCCTGTAGCATGCCCCTGTGATGAGAGTATTCCTAGAAAGAGACTCGTTCCTCTGTTGACCACTACCACTCTGCCTCCTGTAGCCCCTTTGCTTCTCCACTCTTCCCCTACCATCTCTCCTAGAGTCCCTTATGGCAGGAATCACTTTCTCATAGCCACACCATCCCCNGCTGGTTGAGGGGTATGAGAAGCCCTGGGAATAGGAAGACATGAGTTCAAATTCTACCTGGCCTGGACCTGGTTTTCACATTTGTAAAATAGGGAATTATACCTGCCCAAGACAGTCAGTGGGAGTCAGATGTTGCCTCACCACTCATGTGGCCAAGGCTGTGGTGGTGTGACAAGTCCTGGGGAGAGACTTTCGAAGATCAGGGCTGATAACAAAGTCATGTGGTTCTCTGTAAGACAAAATCTAGGTTAACATTTAAGTTAAAAGCAAAGTTGTCCCAGAAATGTCATGTTTAGAGCAGGGGCTCACTTCCCAGCCACAGGCTTTGCTTCTGCTCGGGGGAAGGGGGAGTGGACAATTCTATCCAACAGCCCCTCCAGTGTCAGCAGTTCCTCCTGCCCCATGTGCCTGGCTCCCCCTTGCCTCTGGTGTTGTGTGCTGACCCTCACCCATGTAGTCCATGATTCCTCTCTTACCATTCCACCAGCTCTCCACTTCCTACTTGAAGCCTCTTTACTGAACGGCCTGGCAGCCTCTAGCAACACAGCCTGGCCTGAATATGGCCACCAGAGGGCCTCAGNGACTGCTAGGGCAGCAAGCCAGGCTCCTGGTCCTCCCTGCCACTCCATTCTAGGTTGGATGGAATTCTTTCCCAGACATTTGATAGGCTGTTGTGAGACAGAGAGACCTCTGGGACCAAGTGGATAGAGTCCATGGAGGAGGATTGGGCAGAGGCACAGAATAATCTGGAAACAGACCAGAGAGACATGAGAACAGACAGAGAGGGAAGCACTCCCATTACTTACATGGTAGTACCCCAGAGATGCCTCCTCCCTGACTGTCTATATGTCATACAGTGACATAAACAGCTGGCAGTGTCCCTAAGCTCAGATACCAGGAGGGAGTGTGTCCCTAGGCNATCTGCTGAGACAGGAAGTGGAGTTGTGTGCTGAGAAAGCACCAGTGCCTCCTCATGCCACGCTCCAACCTATATACTGTGAGCGCTCCATACTCCAGGGCCAGGTGCTACAACTTGCCTGCCACCGGTGTCTTAGGAACTGGCAAGCTGCCTAAGGGAGCAGGGTTGGAGCTGGCTTTGAAGAGCCTTGGGAGAGACAGACGTCATCCCACAGGGTAGGTATGGGCTGAAGGTAGGGGGCATGACCCTACATGGAACAGCAAGACCCTAGTGAGAGAGTTCTTGAGCTGCTTATCAGAATATACCAGATGCAGCCTTCTGGGAGGAGAAAGCCTTCTGTCCACGTCTGTGACCTGTCAGCCTCATCAGGAGGGAAGTTGACCTGATGCGAACTGCAGTCCCAGTTGTATGTGGATACAGGAAAGTGCATACAATGCATGGTTGAGTCAGGAGCACCACAGGGCAACGTTAGAATCAGGGATACCAGTGTCCTGCCTGCATCCAGAAGGGACTAACTCCAGGGTGGCTTCACATAGTGTCCTCTGGTTTCTCTACAGGAACAGAGGCCACATGATGGTTGTTAGGACATGCTGAGATCCCCTGAAATAGGTAAGTGGCCTGTGTTACTCAGGATAGCAGAGTGTCCTGCTGGGGTTGGTGGGTGTGGTCAGTTGGGGAATGATCTGGGCCCAGGCAATGTGTACTCCTATTTGCTTAGTTTCACCCTGGGTAGGCACAGTCTGAAGGCTGGACAGGACCACATATGGGGGCCTGCCATGCCAACTTGGATTTCCCAGTGGCTCCAGTGTCATAGCAGCCACCAAATTGATGTCTGTCTTGAGGATGACCCCACAGTGGGACTGACCTATCAGGGTGCTGGGTTTTGTCACTAAGGACATTAACTGGGTCTGATCTCTGTAAATCTGGGGTTGGATACCAGCCATGGTGGTATCTGGTGTCNCACAGCCTGCTTGGCCTAGAGCTCAGCTCAGGGGTGCTTCTGACTGTCCAGGGGAGAATGGAGCCTCCAGCTGGCCACAGCTGATAAGCCCCAAGGCCTGGCACTGGACTTTATCTGCAAAGTGAATGAATCTTGCAGTTTTGTGTGCCTGGTCTCTCACAGCCTCACCACTCTGCCACTAGAGGTAGGTATCAGAGCAAATGACAGTCTGCTCATAACCTTGCTGGGTAGACTGACTTAGCTAGGATGCTTACCTGTTTTGGGTTCATCTGTGAATTATAGCTGTAGCTTCAGTGGCACAGACATGTGATGCCCAGGAAGTGTGGCAGGTTGGGTGGCATGGTTGTTTCTGTGTCCCCTGGTACTCTGTAAATAGAAGAGACACTTTGATGGCATTTGACACCCTACAGTGGTTGCTTTTGGGCAGAGTGGGTGAGAGTTACAAGGAGTGCCCCCTGGCCACTGTTGTTCATCCAGTACAGCTCTCCAGTTCCCAACTAGCTGTCCTTTCCTTCACAGAGTTCTGCTCAGCCAACACCAATGCCCAGAGCCGAAACCTGGCCCTATAATGTTGTGCTGAGGAGACGGTGGTAGTCACAGACCCAGGAGCACCAGGCCTTTGGATGCCTGAGGGTCCTCCATGAAGGGATGTCAGGTACAAGGCATGGATAGGTTAGTCTACTTCTCCTAATCTGTGACCAAGGACCTCGGGCGTGGGAAGCTGTTGGCTAGACTGGCCATGTCTGTTGATGTGTAGGAGGACCACTATCTGGCTGAACATGTCAGTGTACAGTTCACTGAGCTACTCAGTGGCTTCTGAGATAAAGAGGCTCAGGCTGTGTCCAGGGCTTACTGGGCCAGAATATCCAGGCCTTGGACCATGGCACTTCTTGTAGAACAGGTGACAGTATCTGGGGACAACAGTGGAAAGAAGGACTACATTGCACCCCTCTTACTATTTTTTCCCTTCGATGCTGGGGATCCAGTCCAGGATCCTGTATGGACTAGGCAAACCCAGACCCTCTTGTCATGGGCCACTACACATTAGGGAGGCCAGATGGCCGGACCTCAGATGACAGCTCTGAAGTAGCAAAAGCGCATGTCTGGGGCTGCTCAGCAACCACACCCACTCTTTGCTGTGGCACTCTCCTTTCTTTCTCTGCTTCTAGCTCTTCACCGTCTTTCTTTGCCCCTCTCTCTGCTTCATTCTCTCCCTTCTCTGTCTGTGTTCTGCTGTTTTGATTGATTATTCATGCCTGCTCTGGGTTTTGGCAGGATGGTTGTCATCATTCCTGCCATCTCTGCTTTGGTCTGGGCCCATTTTGTAGATTGGCAAGCAATACCCTGGCCCTGGCTTATGACTCCCTGTTCTGTTATGCCTTAAAGTGTGTCTCTGCATATAGCCAGGAGGGACATGGGGAGGGGCCCTTGGAGCTAAGGTAAAATTGGGATATGTGTCCCCATGCTCACTTTTGGTCACTCAGCACCATGCCAGGCATGGGCATTGCATTTGAGGAGTTCCCAGCTCTCTTAGAAAATGAACAGGAACAATTACAAATGTGGGGCTGTGAGAGGGGAGTAGTGGGGCTCCCCCAGGAGGGAGAGCCTAAAGGCACCGTGAGTGAGGGTGTGACACACAGATGCAAGGCCTGGGTAATAACGTATTCTTCACACAACTAAACCAGCTTCTGCCCCTTTTCAGAAATCTGCACCAGCCTGGTCGGTCCCACACCAGGGTTCTCCTGAGGGGTTGATGGCTTTTCCAGCCCTTAGTTGAGTCTTTTGTTTTTAAAGATTTATTTACTATATATACAGTGTTCTCCCTACTTGTATTCCTGCACTCCATAAGAGGGCACCAGGTCTCATTATAAATGGGTTGTGAGCTACCATGTGGGTGCTGGGAATTGAACTCAGGACCTCTGAAAGAGCAGCCAGTGCTCTTAACCTCTGAGCCATCTCTCCAGCCTAGTTCAAGTCTTTAAATATTAATGNTACCAATTCTCTGCTCATCTCTATGCCTCCTGCACATTTTTCTCAGCTTTTACATTTTTGTTTGTGGCAGTTTTTGATGTTCAAAATTTTTCATACTTACAGCAAAACATCGAATGTTTTCCGTTGTCCTCTCTGACATGTAGCTAGATAGATAGTGTCTCTTTCTTCTACTAGATGCTGCTGCTTTAGGCTTTTATACTCAAGATTTAATCCATCTCGAATTTATTTTGACATAAATGCAAAGTGAAGGTTTAACTTTGTTTTCTTGCTGCATCTGAACTGTTTCTTTCCTAGTGCCTTCTGTCATTGAAAGGGAAATGTTATACTCATTTGGCAGAGGAGACATGATTAGGAAGGCGTTTCCCAGGGTGAGGCTCCTCTCTGTACTCGGGAGGTGCTGGCCCCTGCTNCTTTCCCCAGTTCACGAAACTCAGCTGCCTAATTTGCAGTAGTGGGAGATGTGTTCGCCCTAAGAAGGTGTGCTATGTGTGGAGGGATGTTGCCGTGTCTGTCACTGGTGATACAGTCAGTCCCTAGCCAGTGCTCATTGCTCTCACGGAAAGACCAAGTATGTGGGCTGGGAAGATGGCTCAATAGGTAAAAGTGCTTGCTACTCAAGCGTGAGGATCTGAGTTCAAATGCTCAGCATGGTTATAAAAAGCTGGGCATATTCACATGGTTGACCCTGTAACCCCAGTACTGTGGAGGACAGAGACAAGAGCATCACTGGGTGTTGTAATCAGCAGCCTAGCTCCAGGTAATGAGAGACCTATCTGAAAAGATAAAGTAGAGAGCAGTAGAGCAGTACTCCATGTCCTCTAGCCTCTGCCTCTGTTCACATATAGGTGCACATAGGTGTGCATGTGTGGTCACACATATATTGTTTTTGGTTTTTGAGACAGGGTCTCACTAAGTAGTCTTAGCTGGCCTAGAACTTGCTATGTATGCCAGGCTGGCCTCAAATTCATAGAGACCCACCTGTCTCTGCCTCCTGAGTGCTAGAATTAAAGGTGTTCACTGGCTTGCTTGTATATTTTTATAGATACCAACTGATCGATCCTCTTTATGCTCCCTTCCCTGGTATCTCTGTGGGAATCCTGGAGCCGGTGCCACTTGAGCAAGCTGTGAGACTTGTGGCACACTTGGAGACTGTTAACTGAACACAAGACTTGGTCCCTGTTGTGGTGGGGCCTATTCCAGAAGTTTCTAAAGTACCCTGGTTCTCCTTACAGGTGCCTGGCCTTAAAATGACATGTGCTGGTGTTAACTGGTGACATTGCTAGAGCTTCAGGGTCTGTACAACCCTGCAGTGAGATGTGAGTCATCCTGGTGTCAGCTCGTGTGGATCTTCACAGGGAGGTCCCTTGCTCAAACAGCTTTGTTCTGCTGTGGGTGATCACTCTCCTCACCCTCAGGGGCAATGGACTCTGGAATCTTGGTAATCCCAGGTTAGAGGTATTTCTAGGCTGGGCACTCAAATAGTTCCAGTTTGAGTCTCAGCCCTAGGGGTGAGTGTGCTCAGTTGGCCTGGCTGCCTCACAAGATCCTTGCCTAGCAGAAGCTGGCTGTCTGCCTTTGCCAGCTGTGATGGCTCTTCTTGGTTGTCAGTTTGACTATACCTGGAATTAACTAAACCCCCAAAAATGACTGCACATACCTGTGAGGGATTTTTTGCTTAATTTGATCATTTTAAGTGGGATGATCCACTTCTTTTTTTTTTTTTAAAGTTGGTTTCAGTGGATCTTACTCTTTTTTTTCTCAATTCATCTATTTATTTTATAGTCCGCCCATTCTCCCATCCCCTCCTCTTCCGTCTCCATCCAGGAAAGGGCACATCTCCTTTGAGTATCAATAAAACATGGCATATCAAGTTGTAGTAAGACTAAGCACCTCCCCATGTATTAAGGCTGGGCAAGGTGACCCAGTATGAGGAATAGGGTCTCAAAAGCCAGTAAAAGAGTTGGAGATAGCCCCTGTACCAGCTATTAGGAGTCCCATAAGAGGACCAGGGTACACAACTGTAACATATATGCAGAGAGCCTAGGTCAGTCTCATGCAGGCCCCTTGGTTGTCGGTTCAGCCTCTGCAAGCCCCTGTGAGCCCAGGTTAGTTGATTGTGTGAACCTTCCTGTGGTGTCCTTGACCCCTCTGGCTCCTACACTCCTTCCTCCTCCTCCTCTTCCTCCTCCTCCGATTCCTGATTTTCTTGATTTTCCTGATATTCCTGATAGATATTCCTGATTCCTGATTCACTCTGCCTAATGCTTGGCTGTGGGTCTTTGCATCTGCCTCCATCAGTTGCTGGATGATGCCTCTGATGACAAATGGGCCAGGCACCAATCTGGTCACAGGAGAGGCCAGTTCAGGATACTTATCCACTATTGCTAGGAGTCTAAGCTGGGGTCCTTCCTGTAAGCTCCTGGGAGATTCCCCTGCTTCAGGATTCTGCCTGACCTGGAAATGCCCTCCCCAGCAGTGCCGCCTCAACACTCTCCCCCTCAGTGTCACCCCCTGCAACTTGATGGCTCATGTTCCCATCCCCACCTGCCCTCAGTCCACTCATGAAATCTGGGAAGATCCACTTCTAATACAGATCTTTGAGGTAGGAAGATAAATCTTTAATCCAGATCTTTAGAGATAGAAAGATCCACCTCTAATCTGGGCCATGCCTTCTGCTGGAATCCTNTAGGACGTGGAAGAGGGAAGTGCTCTATTTTTGCCTGCTTCCTCCCACCCTTGCTAGTAAGTCCATTCCTTTGCTGTCATTAGAACCTACTTCTTTGGGATTCCAGCATATACTGAAGACCACGAGGCTGAGACGTCCAGCCTCNTGGACTGAACAGTTATGGATTCTTGGACATTCTGTTCATAGTCAGCTATTGTTGGTTTAGCTGGACCCCAGCCTGTAAGCCATTCTAATAAATCCCATATATATATATATGCACACATATACATATATATATATTAAATAAATATATAGAGGGGGGAGGAAAGTGATTCATTCTATAAGTTCTGTTACTCTAGAGAACTTTGACTAATAACACCAGGTATGATGGTTAGCTTTCAGCAGTTCCCAACCTGTGGGTCTCAACCCCTTTGAGGGGTTCACATATCACCTATCCTGCATATCAGATATTTACATTGTGATTCATAACAGTATCAAAATTACAGTTATGAAGTAGCAATGAAATAATTTTATGATTGAGAGGTCTCGACAACATGAGGAACTGTACTAAGAGTTGGCAGCATTAGGAAGGTTGAGAACCACTGCTTTAATTGTTGACTTAGCACAACCTAGGCTTACCTGGGAAGAGATTGTTAGGGAAGCATTGTCTACATTTGGTGGGCCTGTGGGATGTCTGNGGAGGGTTGTCTTAATTGATGTGGAAAGACCCAGTTCACTGGTGTGGCCCCATTCTGGCGGCAGGGTAGAGAGATGAAGCTGATGAAGCCGGCAAGGGATCACACATTCATTTCTCTCTGCTCTCAGTTGTGGANGTGCTGTGACTAGCTTATCAAGTCCTGCTGCCTTGACCTTCCACAATAATGGACTGTAACCTGGAATTGTGAGTTAAGAGACCCTTTCTTGCCCACTTTGCCCATTTTGTGTATGTGTAAGACAGAGGGTTTCACTGTGTTGGTTGGCTTGTATGTAGACTAGGCAGGCTGGCTTCAAACTCAAAAATCTGCCTGCCTCTGCCTCCCAGGTGCTGGGATTAAAGGTGTGTGACACCAGGCCAGACCTCCATTGCTTTCGCTCTGGGTATTTTATCATAGCAACAGACATGAAACTAGGAAACTTCACCATCATCCCCTGCTCAGAGTGACTTACAGTGGCATGGTGTGTGCTGCTATGCAGTCTGTCAAGGCTGGTGGTGCCTAGGCTGTAGATGAAGGTTCTGACTGTGCTTGGGCAGGGATCTCNGCTGAGTAGCCTCACCAGCTGCCTTGGGATAGCTGATTTGGTACCTCTCCCTACCCTGTGTTTATCTAGGCCCAGCCTCAGCATTGTCTGCCTCAGTGTATTTCCTGCCCCTCACACCTTTGTGGGTTCATTCCAGCTGCAGTCCTGCCTGCTGGCACTGTCTTTGGCTATTTGCCCATGAAGCCTCCTGGACACAGCTGGGTGAAAGGACCTTAGATGCCCCCAGGCNTGGGTGTCCCTGTTCTAGCCTGATCCTCAGCTGGGGAATCTAGGAGTTATCATCTCAGCCCCCCTGCCCCAACAGGATGTCCCCCAAGTCCTAGGAGTCCAAGCTGTAGGCTTTTCTAGCCAGCACTGCTCTGGAGGAGGCTGCCTGTGTCAGGGCACAGAGGATGAAGGATGTGGGCAGAGTTGAGGTGTTCTGTGGTACCTCTGCATGTTTGTGAGTGGCTTGCTGTTTCTTTTCTAATATGCCAAGTTCAACTTTTTTAAATACTTCCTTCACTGAAGTTCTTCTTAGGTGGCACATGTTCCTGAACTCCCTTGCTAAGCTCTGCCAGATAATGAGGCTCCAGAGGTGGCTCCAGCTGAGTCTTCCCTGGGGCCTTTGCTTTGTGCCCCAGAGGGAGGTGCTGGGCACCTCCAGGGCCCATTCTAGATAACCAGGTTGTAGGCTGTCATGTGGAAAGGGGCTCTGAATATATCGGTGGGGAAACTGAGACCTAGGCCGTGGAGTCTGGGATGGCACAGGTAGAGCCTAGCAAGGCCTGCCATTCAGAGAATCACCACCTACACCAGACCTGGAGTCCAGGCTACAACCTCATGATGAAATGATGACACAAATGGGCCATACCTCCCAAGTCTGGCAGGGCCGGGCTCTGCTGTGTGTGCCTNCTAGGCCATGAGACGACAGAGGCCGAGAGATGCCAGCATCTGCCTTCGTGCTCTTAAGTTTAAAAAATAGGTCAGTATCTGCTTGTTTATAGAAATGTAGAAAAGAAACTATGCTNGTCCTTCCATGACTAGTGCTGCTGCCTTCCTCCCACAGACCAGCACCATTGTCCTCCACCTTGTGAGTTTTCACATATTGTTTTGTTGCTGTGCTGAGAGTGGGACCCAGAACCCTGCTTCTTCTATTTACCCTACAAGTTTACTGTGGATTGTGATCCACTCTTCCATGTCCTTTCATTGGCGTCTCCCATTGCCCACCTCCAGGGGGCTTGGCTTCTGTCCCTGCAGCCTTGCACTTTGTCTGGATGCTTGGAAACTTTCCCTTTTTCCTGTGGTGCAAACTGCAGATCTCTGCCAAATCAGGGCTCCTATAGAAAATGCCTTGTGCACCCAGAGCCACTTTTCTGTATTAGAACAACTTGGACCTGACCTTGAGCTCCTAGCAGAACAAGATGTATGTGTATGCTTGCTACAGACTTAATAGTGAGAAAGATCAACATATCCTTGAGGCCTAGAAGACCAGCCTGTGGGAGGGCCCCATGACCCTTGACCTCACAAGTCCAATTCTGTTCTCTCAGAGTGCCCCACCCCCNTGGTATTATTTCCCNGAACCATGCATGCTCTTGAAAAGTGTCTCCATTATTACCTGCAGCTTCTGTGGGCTGTCAGGCCTGGGAAGCCCCTGCACTGGGCCTGGCTCACCACTGCTTTAGCAAATATTTGCCTCTCATCCCCTACCCCACCACAAGACCCCGTTACCTTCATGATAAAAGCTTCCCTCCACCCACCTGTCCACTACATCAGCCTCTCTCTTCTACACCCTTCTCAGCTCTGCAGCCTGTGAGACAGCCCTCGCCCTCCTAAATACCATAAATGTGTAGGTCTCTGATCCCANTGCANTCCCAAGGCAGTCTGCCCCACTGCCATTCCTTGGGCACACCCAGGCTAGGGAGCTGTGCTGCTGTGCTGNGTGGGCACTNTTCTCCAGCTGTGTGACCTCGCTTCCCTGTGCAGAAGACACACTTGAGCTCTTGCTATGGACTGTAGCTCAGCTCTGCTTTGTAATCCAGCACAGGCCAGTGCGGTCTTGTCTGCTCCAGTTTAAGCTTTCTAGATGAAGTGGCAAGGGAAAGGAATGTTTAGGATTTTAAAAATCTTCCTGGCTGGGCGGTGGTGGCGCA
>LZPO01099512.1:729077-752185 GCA_001675575.1 Neotoma lepida | reverse complement strand
TAGACCAGGCTGGCCTCTACCTTAGAGATCCACCTGTCTCTGCTCCCTGAGTGCTGGAATTAAAGTGCACAACCACTCCCTGGCAGATTTATTTATTTTTACTTTATGTGTATAGATAGTTTGCCTGCATGTGTCTGTGTGTCATGTGCATTCATTGCCCACGGAGGCCAGAAGAGGGCATTGGATCCCCTAGGACTGGAGTTCTAGATGGTTATGAACCACCTTGTANTGCTAGTAATTGAACCCAGGTCCTCTGGAAGAGCACCCAGTGCTTTCCACCTCTGAGCCGTCTCTCCAGCCCTCCCCATTGTTTCAAAATAGTGAACACTATTTTTAAATTTTTATTTTTGATACCCTTATTTAAGAGAGGATTTGTGTGTGTGAGAGTGCAGGCACTCAGTTTCCACAGAACATAGTGTAGAGGTCAGAGAACAGTCTCAGGTGCCGGTCTTTGTCTGTCCTTTAGCGGGAGTCAGCTGTGTACTCCAGGCCTGCTGAACTGTAAGTGTCTGAGGATCNGCCTGTTTCTGTCTCCTGTCTCCCCATAGGAGCACTGAGATTCCAAACCCACATGACTCTGCCTGGCTTCACCTCATTCTGAGAATTCAAATTTGGGTCCTCATGCTTGCATGGCAAGCACTTTACCCACTGAATCTTNTCTCCCAAGCCCAGTTTTGTGATTTCCAACGTTATACGAGGGGAGTCTTTTTAAATTATGGTAAAATATTCTTAACCTTCAAGTCTACATTTCAACAGTATTAAATATGTTTATATTGTTCTGCAGTCATCTCCAAACTTTTTTTTGCAGAACTGGAGCTCTGAGCAATGATGCCCTACTTCCTCCCTCCCAGCCCTGAGCCCTCTTCTCTCTGTTCCTTCACTGCTCTAGTTGCTCCTAGAAGTGGAATTGTTTAGGATTTGTCTTTTGTACCCATTAGTTCAGTTATCACGCTGTCTTCAGGATTCCTCTGTAGGGCTGGAGAGATGGCTCAGAGATTGAGAGTATGTACTGTTCTTGCAGAAGACCCAAGTTCAGTGCCCAGCACCCACGTCTGGTGGCTCACTACTACATTTACTCCAGCTCCAGGGGATCTGATGCCCTTCCAGACTTTGTAAATACCTGCACTCAAATGTGCACATATCCACAAACAACACACATGTTAAAAAGAAAATAAGTTTAAAAAAAATCATGTGTAAGCAAGTGTGGTGGTTCCTCCTTGCAATCCCACCATTCAGGAGGCTGAGGCAAGAGGTTGCTGCAAGTCCCAGGCCAGCCTGGGCTACAGAGTAAGACCCTTCTCAGCAACAGGAACACAATTCCTATGTATGAGAGTTTCCTTCCTCTTGTTTTATTTCGTAGACAGGTTCTATATCTGTGGCGCATATGCCCAACCCTCCTGGAAGCTCAGATTGCAAGCCTGAGCTACCATGCCTACCTTCCTTCCTTTATAAGGCCAAATAATACATATGTATTTTTTGTATATACATAGTACATACGTTTATTCCTCCACCAGTGTGTATTTGAATTGCTTCCCTCCCTTGGCAATTACAAATAATACTTCTGTAAATGTGAGGGAGTGCCCAGCTGTGTCTTCAAAAGCTGCTTTTAATTCTGTATCAGTTGGTTACTCTCCTGTCACAGTGATTTGACACCATAACCCGTAACTTACAGGAGGAAGAGTATTTGTGCTTGGGTTTTCAGGGAGAGTCTATGGTGGCCAGAAGGCACAGCAGCAGGAGCAGGAAGCTGAGAATCACATCTCCATCCACATACAGGAAGCAGAGAGTGAACTGGAAGTGGTGTGAGTCTGTGGAGTCTCAAAGCCCACTCCCAGTGATGTACTGCCCCCAACAAGGCCACACTACTCCTTATGAAGCAATACCACCATCTGCATATATGAGCCTATAGGGGCCATTCAAATTACCACACAACCCCTAGAAGTTTTAGAATTGCTGGAGGCTATGATTATTTTTTAAGCCTTTTTTATTAGAAACTTTATACCTACAGTGGCTGCAGCACTAACAGTGCACAGGGTTCTAATTTGTCCATATCTTAACAATACTTTTTTTTTAATTAAAATATTTTTTTTTATTGTCCTGTGCCCTTTTGGGAGTAGCTGTCCTTAGGGGTGTAAACTGATCGTACTTGGTGTTTTTTCATTTGTATCTCCCTAATGATTGGGAATGTTCAGCATGTTTTTCATGTGTTTGTTGATCATTTCAGTATCTTCTTTGAAGATGTATTTACACATTTACATATCCAACACTTTTGCTAATTTTTAAAAATTGGATTATTTGTTTTGAAGTTTCTGCTCATGAATTTTAGTTACTGTTATATTCTATGTATTATCCAAATATCACATACATGATTTGGCCCTATCTTTTGACAGACAGATTTTTCTCCTTGTTTCTTCAGTTTTTTGTTTTGTTTTTAAAAGATTTTACTTTAAAATTTTTTTAAGATTGGTTTTAATTTATGTGTATGAATGCTTTGCCTGCATGTATGTCTGTCCACCAGGCATGTGCCTGGTGCCTGCAGAGACCAGAAGAGGGTGTTAGATCTCCGGAGACTAGAGTTACAGAAGGATATTGATCTACCACTTGAGTGCTAGGAACTGAGTCTTCTGGAAGAGCAGCCACTGAGCCATCTCTCCAGNCCAAAATTTATTTATTTATTTATTTATTTATTTATTTATTTATTTATTTNTTCTGAGACAGGGTCTCAGTTTGTAGCCCTGGCTGGCCTGGAACTCACTATGTAGTCTAGTCTGGCCTTGAACTCCCAGAGATCCAGCTTCCTCAGTCTCCTGAGTACTGGGATTAAAAGTACATCATCATGTCAAGGTAAGACTTATTTCCTAACTCCCAGCCATCTTTCCATCCACAGTTTCTTGGTTGGCTCTTTTGTTGTTTTGATTTTTGATATAGGGTTCATGTAACCCAGATTGGCCTTGCATTTGGAGTGTCACTGAGGCTGGCCTTGAACTCTTGATTAATTCTCCTTTCATAGCTTCAGGAATGCTGCAATTACAGGCATGTGTCATCATGCCTGGCTTAGACAGATGTTTTTAATTGTTTGTTTGTTTGGTTGATTGGTTTGTTGCTAGGGATTGAAGCCAGGGCCTTGCTTATGCAAAACAATGTTCTACCCTGGTTTTTACCTGCAGCCCAATGTTTTTAATTCTGAACTCATCATTTCATTATTTTGTTGCCAGTTACTTCGGCATCTTATTTAGAAATGCCAAACCCAGTGTCATGAAAATTTTCTTGTAGATTTACAGTGTTGAGTGTTACTTTTATTTAGGTTTCTGATTCGCTTTGAGGAACTGGACATATATGGTGAAAGATAAGGCTCCAACTTCGTTTCCATGTGATATCCGGTTTCTCCAGCTCTACTTTTGAGGAGACTGTCTCCTCACTGAGTGCACTTGTTAACCCTTGTTGAAAGTCATTTGACTGCATCCATGAAGTCTGCTTCCCATGCTCTATGTTTTGTACCATTGAACAATGTGTGTGTCTGTTTTTATGGTTTTGATTAGTCTTTTTTGTTTGTTTTTCAAGACAGGGTTTCTCTGTGTAGCCCTGGCTGTCCTGAAACTCGATCGGTAGACCAGACTGGCCTCGAACTCACAGAGATCCGCCTGCCTCTGCCTCTTGAATACTGGGGTTAAAGGCATGCACCACCATGCCAAGCTTATAAAAATGTTTTGAGGCATGCACCACCATGCCAAGCTTATAAAAATGTTTTGAGGCATGCACCACCATGCCAAGCTTATAAAAATGTTTTGAAGTCATAAGCCTTCCAGCTGTGTTCTTTTTCAAGACCGTTTTGGGTCTTTGGGTTCCTCTGAAGTCTTAGTGAATCTTTTGATACGTGTCATTGAGATTTTGAGTTGAAAAACATTAAATACTTAGCTATAGTGTCGTCATAAATACTAGTAAAGTCTTAACACTGGCAAGGTAGCTAAGTGGATAAAGACTTACCACCAAGCCTGATGACCTGAGATCACCCCAGTAGGCCCACATGGTGGAAGGAAAGAATCAACTCCTCCAAGTTGCCCTCTGTCCTCTACACATTTGTGTTTATATCTTTTGTAGTTTTTAGTGTACAAATCTTACATTTACTGCTGCTGCTACTGCTGCTGTTGATGATGGTGGTTTTGAGACAGGGTCTCCTTCCCCAGGCTGCTCTGGAACTTGATATGTAGCTAAGGATGACCCTGAACTCCTGATCTTCCTGCCTTCAGTTGGAGGGTTGNAATTAAAAGCATGTCCCACCATGCCTGATTTATGTGGGGATTGAACCCAGGACTATTTGCGTGCTAGGCAAACATTCTGTTGAACTACATCCCTGGTATCACTCTATTTTTTATTTTTGTTGTTTTGGTTCTTTTTATTATTATCTTTAGTGTTATTATGAATGGCAAATTTTATATGCATTGTGCTAGGGATCAAATCCAGGGTTTTATACATGCTAGTCAAGCACTCTACTGCTAAATATCAGTCCCAGCCCTTAGTGTTTTTGAGATAAGTTTTCACTTTGTTATGCAGGCTAGCCTTAAACTCACCATGTAGCCCAGGCTGGTTTCATACTTGTCACAACCTCCCTTGGGATTATTTAGGATGTGTTACCACCTGGTTATAAATGGAATGGATTTTTATTTTTTCTTTTTGGATTCTTTGTTATTAGTGTGCAAAAATGCAGCTGATTTCTCTGTGTTGATTTGTATCTTACAACTTTGCTGATTTTGTTTTTAGTGCTAATGTGTTTCCATGTATATAAGGCATCTTATATACATCTTCCATGTATAAGGCATCTTTAGGGATGCCTTTTATTCCCACTATGTAGCTCTGGCTGTCCTGGAACTCACTGTGTAGACCAGGCTGGTCTCAAACTCATATAGATCTGACTTCTTCTGCCTCCTAGGTGCTGGGATTAAAGGCTTGTGCCCATTTCTTGCCTAATTACTTTTGGCTAGGACCTCNGTGTCTTACTTAGGAATTCTGTTGCTGTGAAGAGACACCAAGACCACAGCAATCTTATAATGGAAAACATTTAATTGGGGTGGTTTTCAGTTCAGAGATTTAGTCCATTATCATCATGGTGGGACATGGCAGCACATGGCAGCATGCAGTCAGACATGGTGCTGGAGAAGGAGCAGAGAGTTCCACATCTTGGTCTGTAGACAATAGGAAGTGACCTGTGTCGCTGGGCATAGCTTGAACATAGGAGACCTCAAAGCCCACCCCCACAGTGACACACTTCCTCCAACAAAGCCACATGTCCTAATAGTGCCACTCCCTACTTTCTTTAGGGGCCATTTTCTTTCATCCACCACACTCTACCACTGTGTCCCCTTAATTAATTTCCATTGATTAATGTGTTAATGTGGTATNTTGATTTTTGTTATATTATTATGAAGGATTGAACGTACTTTTATATGTTGAACCATCCTTGAATTCTAGGAGCAAATGCCACATGGTCAGAGGTTAAAACCCTTCTTATGTATTGCTGAATGGAGAGTNTTTTGCTTCAGTATTTACTGGTTATATGGATCTGTAATTTTCTTCTCTTTTACTGTCTTTGTCTGAATTTGCTCTCAGGATAGTGCCACCTCATGGAACAACGGGTTTGGCAGTATGCTCTCCTTTTCATTTTTTGGGAAGAGTTGGAGCGAGATTAGTGATATTTTCTGAGTGTTTAAATGTTAGGTAGAGTTAACCAGTGAAGTCATCCAACTCTGGAGTTCTTCTTCCTAGGCTTTTGATCACTGGTTGACTCCTTTTTGGTTACAGGCCTATACTATTTCCCTCTTATCCCCAGTCATGCAATCTGTGGTTGACTCTGGTTCAGAATATTAAATGGAAAATTCTAGAAAGAATTCATCTCATGTCATAGCGATTGTGTGACTTATATTATCACAAAAAAGGTGAATATGATACAAAATACCAAGAGATAGATGCTGTTATTTATTTGTCGGCATTATTTATCTGGCTCGAGAAAACATGAGGTACAACAGAACCCACTATAAGAGTTTTTATTAGGGAAGGGAAAGGGTAGAGGTGGGTAGGCCTACTGAAAAGAAAGGTGTGTGTGTGGGGGGGTGCTTGCTACCTCAGGGGAGAGGGAGAGAGCGGGGAGTGGGTAGAGCCTGCTTTTATAGGTCACCTTGCGCATGCATATATGGGCTTACGTAGCAATGCCACGCATGCACATAGATTACATAATCGCCAGATTACATGACCACGTTGCACACAGATTATGTAGGACCCAAGGCTCTGGAGTGACTAAGCATTTTGCCTGACTGCTGACAGNGCATGTGTGGTCATGTGACTCCAGAAGTGGCTGGGAATAATAGCAGNTNCACCACAGTCACATAATTTNTGTCATGCTGTCTGGTTGATGTGCTTTATCAGTGATTGTTATGCCCCTGTTGCACATACTTTTGAAGTGTAACTTTGTGATAGGTAGGCATGTATAGGAAAAAGCATAGTGTACATCGTACTACTTTCTGCAGGAATTTTGGAGCTAGCTTTGAACATCTTGAGAGGTAAGATGCCTGTATAGAAGCAGTTGGGAGCTTCTGATGGAGTTCCTGGCTGAACTAGTTNCACTGGGGAGTGCAGTGAAATCACCAGGGTCATAAAAAGCTGCAGCACAGTACAGGGACAGCTCAGGTCCAGTGGAACCACCAGGCAGTGTCTTACCACCTCCCCTTCCCCACATTCTGGCACAGGAAACTGAAGCAGCAATTGGAGCAGAGGGCTCACAGATGCCTTTCTTTCACCCAGCACTCCACACATGCAAAGACCCGCTAAGGCAAGAGAACCCCAGGGACCCATCTAACTGCTCACTTAGTGCAAGTCAGCCAGAAACTCACTCCGAGTCCTCAGAGAGAGCTGGTGGAATGGCTCAGTGGGTCAAGGCACTGGATACCATGCCTGATGACATGAGCTTGGATCCTTGGGATCCTTTGGATCCTTGGTGGAAGGAGAGAACTGACTCCTACAAGTTGTCCTCTGACCCCCAAATGTGCCATAGCAGATTCCATCCCCATCTACAAATAATGTAGTGTTAAAAAAAAAATTAAAGCCCTTAGCAAAAGGGAGATAGGAATGGGATCTCCGTCATAGAGGAACTTCCAATGGTTAATAGGCTTCCAGGAATAAATCTTCACTATTTTTTTTTGCAATGCACTTCTCTTTCAATGATCCAGAGATTTTCTTGTCTCCCAAAATCTGAGAGTTACACAAGTAACTCCTAATGGTCAAGACAATAGAATGTCTGCACAGGGTGGAGATTTAACTTTCCATTTGGGCCCATTAATCAGCAGGATAAGAGAATAGCACGAAGAGGCTGGTCTATCCCTTAGAAGGCTGGCTATCTTTAAGCCATGCAAAAAGATAGACAGAAGAACTAGTCCTTTAATGAGATGGGTCAACTTGCCTTTCCATTGTCATTGAACCAAGGTCAGTAGTTTACCAGGTCTCATAGATTCAGCTTCTTAACTCTTCTAACATTTCTAAATTATTTGGAAGTTTTAAAAATTACTTTCTCCACCTGTTCCTAAGAATGTATCGCCTAACCCTTTTGTCTTTCTCAACGTTCTGGGCTTGCCTACTCTAATATAAAACATGCTTTCCTTGATTTGGCTGTTTATCAGTCATATGTCTGTCATAAGTTAGCATAAAAACCCATGATGAGGGTAATCAAACAGACAAAAGTGAAAGGATGAATAGGTTATAATTTTGATATTTTGAGTGAACTAGAATATAGGTCATCCCAAAGGCATTTATGGCAAGGAACTGGAAAATGTTAAAGAAAAAAATTCTTGGAGGGATGTTGAAGCCCACTGAGGTTTCCTAGTGGCTTTACCCAGCAGGACTGCATAAGATGATGATTTGACCTTGGGCTTGAGTACCAGGTGTTTGGAAGGGTCTACACTTGGCTGTATCTAGCAAGGAGGAGGTCTTTTGCCTCTCCCATTGGCCAAAGTACAGGAGAGGTCAGATTTTTTTAATGTCAAAATTAAATCTCTTCATGGACTCACTGATCATCACTTAATTAAGCTAGCCTTCATCCTTTTGTTTTAGATAATGTACTTAGACTATCATGAGCTGTTTATATTTTCCCAGATTATTTCCAACTCTGGAAAATCACCCTGCAATCATATACTTCAAATGGAAATTATCATTAATAAAAAAAATTAACTTGCTAAACTTTATTTTACTTCTTCCTTTCTAATACTAGAAAACAAACATGTGATCTTGAAATAAAAAATGTAATAATACATCTCCTTCAAATAGCACTGTGCTATTTATTCAAAATAACACTGTTGTATTTGAGTTGATTCATTATTTTTGTAATATTTGAAAGATGATTACAAACATTATACAAAATAAGAATGATTTTAGGAAAATCTTTTCCTAATCCTTTACTCTGAGCCTTCCCCTGTACTCAGATTGGTGACTACCCTAATTATCATCATAGAATCTATATCTAGTGACTGATGGAAGCAGATGCAGAGACTGACAGCCAAGCACTTGGCCAAGGTCCTGGAGTTCAGTTGAAGAGAGGGAAGAGGGACTGTAGGAGCAAGGGGGAACAAGATCATGATGGGAAAAATGACAGAGACAGCTGACCCCAGCTAGTCGGAGCTCACAGACTGTGGACTATAGCTGGGGAACCTGCATGGGACAGAATTAGACCCTCTGAAAGTGGGTGAAAATTGTGTGGCTTGATCTGTTTGTGGGGCCCCTTGCAATGGGACCACCTATCCTGGGTACATGAACTGGCATTTTAGAGCCCATTCCTTATGATGGGATGCCTTACTAAGCCTTGATGCATGGGGGAGGGGCTTAGTCCTGCCCCAACTTGGTGTGCTAGCCTGTGTTGACTATGCAAGGAAGGCCTTACCCTCTATGAAGAGTGAATGGTCGAGAGATGGGGGCAGGTGGGGGAACAGTAGAAGGGGAGGGAGGGGGAACAGTAGTTGTTATGTAAAATGAAAAAAATTAAAAGGAAAACAAAAAACAAAAACAAAAAAAAACAATAGGCTTCCAGGAGCTGGAGAAGTGATATGAGAGAGGTCAGGTTGAACCCAGAAGTCAGGCAAGTCTGTTTTCATGGCCTAAGACGACTCCTGCTCTCTCCCTCTGCATCTGTTCCTTCTGTACCCATACCTGGGTCTGTTTACCAGGTGTGGTGGTTTGAATAGGAATGGCCCCCATAGACTCATGTGTTTGAATGCATGGCCCATAGGGAGTGGCACTCTTAGGAGGTGTGGCCTTGTTGGAGGAAGTATGTCATTGTGGAGGTGGACTTTGAGGTTTTATATGCTCAAGCTATGGTCAGTGTGATACACAGTCACCTCTGCTGCCTGTGGATGAAGATGTAGAACTCTGAGCTCCTTCTCCAGCACCATGTCTGCCTGCACACCACCATGACAATAATGGANTAAACCTATGAACTGTAGTAAGCTAGCCCCAATTANATGCTTTCTTTTATAAGAGTTGCAGTGGCCAGGTGGGGGTGGCTCACACCTTTAATCCCAGCACTCAGGAGGCAGAGGTAGGCATATCTCTGAATTCAAGGACAGCCTGGTCTACATAGTGAGTTCCAGGACAGCCAGGGCTACACAGAGAAACCCTGTCTTGAAAAACAAACAAAAAGAGTTGCTGTGGTCATGATGTCTCTTCACAGCAATAGAAACCCTAACTAAGACACCAGGCCAACTCAGCATTACTCTGTTACTGTGCTATGTTGTTTTATCTTTTTTTTTCCTACTCTTTTCTTTTTCTTTTTCTTCTCCCAAAAGCATAGTCTGGCCTGGTCTGTGAAATCTCCATGACTCGTCTCCTGAGGTGAGACTGCTCTGCATTATCTGATAGTAAATCTTTAAAAATATCTTTTTAAGGTATATTTTTATGTATATGTGTGTGCTCACATAGACATGAGGAAAGAGCATAGGAGCCCCTACAGAAGGAATTATAGGCAGTTGTGAACCCCTGGATCTTCTGCAGGAGCAGCAATTACCCTGAGCTGCTAAGCCATCTCTTCAGCCCTGATAGCATGTTTTCCTTTTTCTTTCTTCNGCCTGCCTTTAGCTAGAAGTCTTCATCCCCCCATTTTTAGCTCCATTCATTTGCACTCCCCTCCTTTACTTTCTGTCACCCCAACACCAGTCACTGGTCTGCATTTCTTTTTCTTTCCACTGGGACACACGATAATGACTATACTGGCAGATGCTGTACTATCAGTGGCCCTTACTCCCTATGGTGACTGTTGTGTCTGTTTTGTAGTTGACTGTTTTTCTGTCTGATAGCTGGTCTACCAGATAGGGTCTGTTGTTTCAGATAATATGTTACTCTCAGGAGAAAACTGGAGACAGAGCCTGGCCCTGAGCTCCAGTCCAACTAGAGAAACGGNCCTGTAACCTTATTTATCTGGAACACTGAAAACACTGCAAGATTAAAGGTGACCTGAACAATAACAACAGAAATCAACTGTCAGTCTGTCTCCTAATGTGCAAGTTCCAACACATAGCATAAATGACATGAAAAGCCAAGACAGTATCTCCTCAGAAATTACCAATCCCACATTCCACAGGAATGGCCCCCNGTGAGAATGACTTAAATGAAATTCCAGGCAAAGGATGATTATAAATATGTTCAGAGAGCTGGGTATGGTGATGTACACCTTTAATCCCAGCACTCAGGAGGCAGAGACAGGCAGATCTCTGTGAGTTTGAGGCCAGCCTCGCCTACATAGTGAGTTCCAGGATACCCAGGGTTATATAGTGAGACTGTCTTAAAACCAACCAACCAACAAAAACATGTTCAAAGAAATGAAAGTGGACACAAACCCGAGTGAATTCTGAGAGAACACATATAAGTGATTGAAATAAGGAAGACATACAGGATATGGAAATAGAATTCAATCAAGAGATAGAAATGCTGAAGGAGAACCAAACAGATGATTGGATTGAAAAGTCAAAGCCTCAGTGGAAAGCTTCACCTATAGAGTGGCTCCCAGGGAGGACAGAACAGCAGATCTTGGGGACAAGGTGGGGGAATTGGAATGTTCAGTGAAGGACAAAGATAAAATAACAAAAAGCATACAAATAGAACATTTGAGATCTTTGAGACACCCTGAGAAGACCTAATCTACAAATTATGTGGAGATGAATTCCATGCCAAAGGCATAGAAAATATTTTCAATACAATGAAAGCAGCCGGTTTCTCCTGCTCATCCAGGAAAAAGATGCATAGAGCCCCAAATAGACAGGAAGGAAATCCCCCCTATTGTTAAAACATTAAATATACACAACACAGAAANTGTATCAAAAGCTTGAAACATAAAGGCAGCCCATCAGAGTAACCGCAGATTTTTCAGTAGACCCTTCAACTCCAGAAAGGCTTTGGTGATCCATTTCAAATTTGAAAGACCACATCTGCCACCTAACACTACTGTACCCAGCAAAACTATCTACCAGAGTTGAATGAGAAAGAAAAAAAAAAGGTAGCAGAATTTATGATCTTGTGATGTGGAGCCAGGTCTGCGGAGGAGACTGGAAGCAATTAGGCTGAAGAGAATGATAGATACACCCAAGAGCTACAGGAAGAAATGATGCTAGAACAATAGTTAAGCTAAAGTGGATTAGAAAAATGCTAAACACTGCAACATGACAGGATTTAATACTAACTTTTAGTGATAGTTCTGAATATTAATGTTCTCAACTTCCCAATCAAGTCATATTATCAGACTATAAATAAATATAAATATAAAATATATACAATATGTGTTATATATAAATATAAAAATAAATATAAATAAAAACAAGAACCATGTCTTTGCCTCCTCCAAGAAATATACCTCACCATATATAGTGGTTCAAATGAGAAATGTCCACAATCTGTAAGCCACACTAATAAACTGTGTGTGTGTGTGTATGTGTGTATGTATGTATATGGGTGCGCGTGTACACTTTTGTTTTTTTGAGACAAGGTTTCTCTGTGTGTAGCCCTGGCTGTCCTGGAATTTGCTTTGTAGACCAGGCTGGCCTCAAACTCACAGAGATCCTCATCCCTCTGCCTCCCGAGTGCTGGGATTAAAGGTGTAGTCAACCACTGCCTGGCCCATATATATATTTCTATCAATTCTGTTTCTCTAGAGAACCCTGACTAATATAAAAATATCAAATAAAAATATTCTGAACAATATCCAATAAAAAAATAGCTTGAACAGAGTTCTCAAAAGAATGTAAATGGCCAATAGGTATTTTTTAAATGTTTTGTATCAAGGAAATGCAAATTAAAACCTCTTGGCTATTGTCAAGAAAACAAATAAGTACCGAGGATGTAAGGAANAGGGAACCCTCATCCACTGTTGGTGTGAGTGTGAACCAGTGTAGTCATGATGGAAATCAGTGTGGAGTATCAGATGTACCCACTCCTAGACGCCTACCCAAAAGAGTTTGTATCCACCACAGAGATATTTGCTCATTCATGTTTATTGCTGCTCTATTCATAATATCAGGGAACCGGAATCAGAATGGATATTGAAAATATGGTACATACACACATGGAATTTTATTCAGATGCAAAAAGAAACTATGAAATTTGCAGGAAAATGAATAGAACTGGAAAATATATTAAATGAGGTCTTCTAGACTCAGAAAAAAAATGATGCCTGCATGAAAACCTACTCAAGATACTTTGAATTGTGGAGATGCAGGGATAGTTAAGTATATGCAAATCCATAAATATAATATGTCACATAAATGGGAGTGTTTATAGAGCCCAGGAAACTAGAAATGGGCCCATGATGCAGGAAAAAGGCTGTGGGGAGTGATGGTAGGACACATGTGACGTGAAAATGAAAGAGGGGCTATTGGGCACAGGAAGGGTTAAGCAGGGGAGCTTGTTACAGAGCGGGGAGGGGCATCCAAAACTAGGAGTGTATGAAANAGCCATAAGGAAATCTGATTCTTGGTAAGCTAATTGAAAAATAAAATATTTGAGTGGAGGTACCCTGCATGGGTGGATAAAGTTGCTCTCAGAAACCATAGCTGTTAGATGAAAATCTTAGCTACCTCCTTACAAATCGTTGGCCAAGGAAGCTCCTGAGGCAGTTGCCACAATAACTGGATGGCAGATACTATTGATAAAATAGCACTCACTCTGACTGCAGGACATAGAGACGTGAAGGTGGAAGATTGGGACTAAGACGGAAGCTTACTCCCCAGTGGCCAGCCCTCATAGAGCCAGAAGTGTCTCTGCAGGCTATTTTGGGGAGAATTGTCATCAACAGTCTCAGCTCTGATGCTAATCTTGGTCATCAACTTGGCCACATCTGGAATCGACTAAAACCCAAGCAGCTAGATTGGACCATTTGAGGTGGGAAGACCCACCCTAAATCTGGGCCACACCTTCTGGTGGCAGCCCACATAAAGGACCAGGAAGAGGGAAGCTTTTGTTTTTTGTCTGTTTGCCTTCTCTCTTGCTGGCAAGTTTGCCTATCCTGTTGCTGAAGCATTCCTTTGCTGATATTAGAACATACTCCTTCAGGATTCCAACAGAGACTGAAGACCAGCAGCCCTCTAGGAGTCCTCCAGGACTCCAGCACCTGATTGAGAGATCTAAGACAGTCAGTCTTATGGACTGAACAACAACTGGATTCTGGGCCTTTGGAGAGAAGCCAGTGTTGGACTCCTTTAACCACAGCTTGTAAGCCACTATAATAAACCCCATAGATTATTTTCATCCTATCAGTTCTGTTCTTTTAGAGGACACTAGTAGAGCTGTGGACCCTGCATGCAATACTACTGGCTGTCCAGACATGATGTTCCCCCTGGGGCACTAGTGGCAATCTATTATGAGGGTAGCCACCCACTTTCTGATTGGAGTTGAGGCCTATGCATAAGGAAATTCATGTCTGGGACAGTAAACCTGATCAAAAGCCCATGGCTGGGGAGGCCATAGTTCTAGTGTGCAAACTACAGCTGTTGTTTTGCTAAGTGGACATAATTTGCCCATCAGATTCCCTGCTAAATGACTATTTTTATGCCCATAGATTAGTATTGCTGTCAGCTTTGGTCAGAGAAGCTTATTTTTGCAGTAGACAGTGGTAACTGCAGAGATTCCTAAGTGCTCAATCGTAAGTGAGACATGTACCCCACTCCTTCAAGGCTTAGGGAACACTCTAAGTGCTCAGCCGTAAGTGAGACATGTACACCACTCCTTCAAGGCTTAGGGAACACTCTAAGAGAAGAGGTGACAGGACTGTAGGAACTGCAGTAAAGGGGCATGGTGGAGAATGCTCGTGCCCGGGCAAGACAAGGCCATTAGCTCTGGAAAACTGATCAGCTGTAATTATCCTTACACGATTTGCACAGGATTGGCCCTGCCATCACCCTCTCATGGAGAGGGGGACATTATGGGGCCATCATCCCTTCCTCAGGATTTATAAGTAGGAGGGACTAACTGGGAAAGGGGGGGGCGGAACCAGGAAGTTGGAAGAAGATGAGACGGTGGCAAGGGTGAATATGACCAAAACACAATATGCACATGAAAATGTCCTTGACACCAGTTATATATGTTTAATAAGACAGGTTTAAAAATAAAACACAAAAGGAGTATATCCTTAAGTATAGTTTTTACTGGAAAGGCAAGAAAAATGCTTATTTTCCAGTTCTCTCAATTGTCAATTTTCAGAATAAATTGATGTCTTAGAAATGTACAAATGGTTGCTGGCTGTGGTAGCACACACCTTTAATCCCAATACTCAGGAGGCAAAGGCAGGCGGATCTCTGTGAGTTCGAGGCCAGCCTGGTCTACAGAGTGAGTTCCAGGACAGCCAGGGCTATTAAACAGAGAGACCCTGTCTCAAAAAAAAAAACAAAATAAAACAACCCACCCCCAAGAAATATACAGAGTTATCCAGTGCGTTTTGTTTTGCTTATTTTTCCTGATCTGTTTTATATTTTTAATATTACTCTAAGTTGATGGTTTTTTATTAACTCAAAATGACTTACTGAATTATTGTCATTATTTTTAACTCTCAGTCTTTGAGATATGATAATTAAAAGTCATCAGTACAAAACCAAAAACAGCAGCAAAAAGATATTAAGGTACTAGGCAGGCAAATGGCTGATACCTCTGATCTCAACTTCTCAGAAGACTGAGGCAGAAGGATCACTTTGTCTAGGCTGTCTTGAGCCCCCCATACTGGGGTTTGGGCCTTACCCTAAGGCTTGAGATCTGTTCCGTACAGTAAACGAGGACTGCTTTGCTTAGGATTTTCTTTCATGATTCAGTCTTGACAGATGGTCTGTTTCTAGGAATTTGTTCATTTTGTGTAGATTATCCAATTTGTTGGTCATAATTTCTAACCATATTTGGTTTTACATGACAGTCTCACTTTGTAGCTCAGACTGGCCTAAACTTAAAGCAGTCCTCCTGCCTCAGCCTCCTAAGTGCTGGAACGACAGTATGAGCAGTCACACCAGCCTTTCTTACTGTTTTTTTATTTTATTTTTGTTTTTGGAGACAAGGTCTCTTTATGTAGCCCTGGTTGTNCTGGAACTCACTCTGTAGACCAGGCTGGCCTTGATTCACAGAGATCCGCCTACTTCTTCCTCCTGCTGAGATTAAAGGTGTGTACCACCTTCCTGGCTCTTTTGAAATAAAGGAAGAAGCATGTCAAAACAAACGTTTTGTTTGCTGTGTTGTTGAGCTGCTTGGCTTGGTCAGATCCTGTTTCATGTTTCTTGGAGTCACACCCAGTCTGTTGCAGCCCTCAGTCCACAGATCCTGTTCCTAAGATAGATAGTAGCAGTGCTCCCAGGAGCAGTCAGATGACGCTGCTGGTATCTTTATGCCTCACATACTCCTGGGGGGATCACCCAGGACTTGTTCTGTACAACAAATATGGGTTCCCNCTGGTTGTNCTGAACTTACAGGCCTGATGTTTATTTTCCCTTTTGGTTCTTTTTATCTTTAATTATGTATATGTGTGTGCACATGTAAGTGCAGGTACCCACGGAGCCCAGAGGTGTCAGGGTGTCAGAGCCCCTGGAGTCAGGGGTACAGGTAGTTGGGAGCCACCTGATCTGGGTTCTGGGAGTCAACCTCGGGTCTCCAGCCCTTGTGCTGGTTCTTAAAGAAGCACTTCTTTAGAGTCCAGGGTTCTAGGTGACATGGTGACATGTGTTTGCTCTGAAAAGCGTGACGGAATGGAGGGCATGAGGCTAGAAATTACAAAGCCTTACCTACTGCTTCCTGAAGGACTTCAGAGCTGGTTTAATGTTTCTGAAGACCTCAGGTATTAGCCAGGCACATGGCCCACACCTGTCGTCCCAGTTACTTAGGAACCTAAGACAGGAGAATCATTTGAGACCAGGAGTTCAAGACCAGCTTAGGCAACATGGTAAGACCCTGACTCTAAACAAACAAACAAACAAAACAAAAACACCCTCCAAATGAGAAAGAAATAGTTTTGTGCTTTTTAAAAGCCATTAACTCTTCCTAACCATAAAAACATCTAAGATTTAAGAAGTAGCCGCCAGGCTGTTAGTATCTGTTGATGAGCAGTGGCCCCTCTAGGGCTTGGCGCAGTCTGGTAGAAAAGTGATCCAGACCCACCAAGCCCAGCAGGTTCGGTCCAGGCAGACTGCTTCCTGAACCACGCAATGGGCACAGCACATTAGGAGACCAGAAGAAATGTGACCTGATGAAACTTGTAAAATGCTGAGAGACATGTCCATGATTGCTGAAGCTTCTACTGTGGTTGAATATGGCTTGNTTCCGCCAGACCTCAGGCTGAAATTTAATTTCACTTTATAAGATAATAAGAACTGGGGCCAGACGGAGGCTTGAGGAGGTGATTAGGGCTCTGCCCTCGTGAATAGATTAACCTATTTGTTTAATTGTTGATGGCTATCTAGGAGTGGATCTGCTATACAGGCCAGTTGTGCTCTGTGCTCTGTGTTTCTAGCATGTGATGCCCTGGACCACTTGCAGCCCCACCAACAAGGCCACCCTTGGATGCAGCCTTTTGACCTTAGCCCAGATTCATAAGCCCAAATCAACCTCTTTCCTCACTAACCTCCTCCGTGAGTGGTATTATTACTAACAGTAGAAACAGATGAAGACAGCCTCTTTCTGGACCAACCCAGGTTCCCAACAAGCCCACCTGAGTACAGTTTCTGGTCCAGTCTCTGTGGTTGAAACTCTTCTCTTCTGCTCTGGGAGTCTCTGTCCTTTTGCTTGCCTGACCCTTTGGTCATTTTTGTCACTTTCTGCTTGTTGCAGCTTGAGTTTGCTTTCCACCCCACAAGGCATGATTTTCTGTCATTGTTATTCGTCTCTGCAATCGACTGCCTTTGCTGTGGTTTTGTAAAAGCCACTTATGATGNTTCCTTTTCTTTGTGGCCTGTTCCCAATTCATCACACATCATTTTTAACCTTTTTTGGGGGTCATGGCTATAGTTCCCCACCTCTGTGCTAGTAAATGCACTCATGTGACTCATCTGAAGGCAGCCTTCCCAGGCTGCTCACAGCAGAAGTGTGGTTGCAACATAGGCCTATAGTTGAGATGATCCCCATACCTGGCTGGGGATGTAGCTCAGTGGCAGAGTACCTGACATACACAGAGCCCTGGGTTCAGTTATCAGTACTGCATGGTGCTGCATGCCTGTAATCCCAGCATTGGCGGGAGGGTACATATTGAGCCTAGGATATATCGAAGGATCCTGTCTCAAGTGCTNTCATCAAGAGCAGGGAATGCTGATGATTTAGGGATCCTTTGGGAGGGGAATGTTTGTGGAAGTGGGATACATAGGAGGATCCTGTCTCAAAAAACATCTCCACCCCCTCCAAAAAGGATCTCCAAATCATCAGCGTTTCCCACTCTTGATGACTGCATTTGGACAAAAGCAAGTCCAGTTCCCAGAGGCTCTGATGNGTGTGAGATTGGGAGGCTAGACCGCTCTGAGGGTCCAGCTCTGCACTGGGTGAGGGTGGAGAAAGCCCCTCGCCCATTTCCACTGTTTTGTTTACATACGAAGGCAGGACTCTTCTCGCTTGCTTGAAGTTGGTGGTACCTGGCCTGTTAGTGTGGGTATTCCCAGTTGAGCTGGCTTCATCAGGGAAGATGGGTTAGGTGCTGGCCAAGCAGCCTCTAACTCAGGTTGTGGGAAGTAAAGGTCCAGGGAGCAGCTAGAGCTGGCCAGAAGCCACATGGTAGCCTAAGGTGAGGACAGACCAGAGACAAACAGAACTCTGGAGCCTAGAACCTCTCTGCTTCAGATATGATGGGTTAATTCATAGCTATGTGAAGAATGGGTTTATTTTCTCTGCTGATTAAAGAATTAAAAGGCAGGAAAAGTTTGAAAGTCAAACAGAGCCAAAGTTTGTTCAAAGAGGACGTTTTTCTTAGAGTTAAACAAGACAAAACAAAAATGCAGGGCAGGAAAGCTGTAACCCTCAGCAGAGGAGAAAGGAGAGAGGGAGAGAAGCTGTGCTGTGTTAGTTTAGCAAGCATAAAGATCAGCACATGGCAGACAAGCAGCCACCTAGTGGGGAAGGAGCTTAGAAAGAGAAGACTGAGGAAGCCCAAAGGACAAACACCAAACCAACCGAACCACTTCAGTTCTGGACAGTGTCTGAAAGAGACAAAAGCAGAGGAAGAAAGAAAGGCAGTGGAACCTTGTGATAGCTCGGAGGGAATGTGCTGGGGGCAGGGATTCTAAGAAGGAAACGTACAGTCTCTCATTAAAGGGGGAATTATTCCACCTGTCTCCTTAGTGTGGCTTACAGTGAGGCTACCTTTTGAAGGGTGGGCCCTTGGCCAAGTAAATGACTGTTTGGACTGGATAAACCCTTTTATGTTTTATTTTTATCTTTAAAGTTAGTCTTTTATTTATTTATCTGTGTATTTGTTTATTTTATGCATATGAGNGCTCTACCTGCATGTATGACTTTATGCCAGTAGAGGACATCAGATCCCACTAGAGATGGTTGTGAGCTACCTTATGGTGCTGGGACCCCTGAAAGAGCAGCCAGTGCTCTTAACTGCTGAGCCATCTCTCCAGACCCCTCTTTTATGTTTTAGATAGCTTGTAATGTCAGATCTCCAAATGGGTTAGAGATTTCATTCTCTTGGCCAAAATGAACTAGTTTTCCCTTTGTAAGGCTTTAGTGCTGCTGTGTCAGGTCAAGGTCCTGTGCCACTTGATTCTCTGAATTGCTTAGCAGGAGGGTCGTGCCAGGGACAGCCTTTCCCTTGAGGATCACCTGCATGCAGACAGGTCACCGTTATCAAGGAACTGCAACTCTGCCCCCTCCCAGGGCTCGCCTCTAAGTTCTGTGGCCTGTCTTTTGCCCTTCCTAAAGCCATGGTGGCTGACAGTGGGGAGAGTACTGCCAGTTTGTTGTCCTAGAGGTGTAGCGGGGGGNGGCAGAGTGGTGCTGCTATTTGCACTAACTCCTTGTTTCATGGCTCCATAGGCTGAAGCCACTGATGGCTCCTCTGTTCCCAGCATGATTGTCTCACCTAGAATTTCTTGGAGACCTGACAGAGTTCCATGCCCACAGGAGGGCAGGCCTGAGCCCCTTGAACTGGCCATGATTTCTGCATCCTCTTGCCTATNCCCNCCTTTCACCCATCCAGAGCCAGGTGGCCACAGTTCTACCACAGCTGTGCCATCATGACATCTCAGCCATCGAGTGCCTCCTGCGCTCACCCTCATGTTTCTCAACATTAACCAAATCGTACCATTACTTATACACTACACACAGGATAGGAAAGGTCAGGGCATGACAGAGAGGACAGTCTCCTTGCTTGAGTCCTGAGTATTGATTCCTTGATGAAGAAATGAGTGGGGAATGTTACTACATTTTCTAAGCAACTGTCTTTTAGAGGTGGACAATTCTGCAGAATCCCCATCTTCCCTGGTAGAGGAGCCCCTGAATGTTCTGTGTGAGCCTGTGTGTGCTGACTGAGGGGATTTGCAGGGCCCTGCATAGAATCCTCATGTCCACAATGTCAGCAGATAGCTTGAATGCCAATGGGGAAGCGGGCTGGGGAGGGCAACATGGGCCTGTGTCAGAGCCAGCAGATAGCTTGAATGCCATGGAGAAGCGGGCTGGGGAGGGCACCGTGGGCCTGTGTCAGAGCTACATGTTCTGTTTGCTGATTCACAGGCCCTGCTGAGTTGGGAATGGTCTCTTGGCCGATCTCCCTATAGCTTGGGTACACTTACACACAAAAGGGTGGATATCCCCTCCACCCCCACCGGAGCCCATGCTGTCTCATACTGCCACTAGGACTCATTACCCAACTCAGGGCTTAGTAAAGCTATTGTGGGTCAGACTGAGGTCACTTGGTGAGGGCCTCTGGGCAGAGAGCCCAGCATGCCAGGGTGCTGCCAAGTGCCTGGTCAGCAGCAGTCAGGGTGGGCAGGACCCCCATGAGGCCAGGATAGCTGCAAGGGGATCCATGTCTGGGCTGCCTCTGCCTGAGGCCTGCTGTAGGGTGGCCTGGCCATCTCTTGGCCTCCTGGACTGTGATATTGGAGCACATATATAGTTACTGCACTAGGGAGGGTCTGTACAGGGTGCCTGTCACCATGTGTGGGACTTATACTGTCCCTTGGAATGAGCCAGTCCACAGTGAGACCCTCCTGACCAGGCCTGCCCTGGGGTTGTAGGCACAGCAAAGCTGTTCCAGGCTACAGTTTTTTTCTAGGACAAGCAGGAAAGTTGGGATTCTCTGGCAGAGGGAACTGATGTCAGAGAAATGAAAGTGACAGAGAGCTGGAGCAAAACCTGGATGCCATCGCCAAGTCCCCTCAGCAGACTTGGTATTGAACCTCTCCTTCCAGCCCAGAAGCTGTATGGTCCCAACTGCCTATGTATGGAAGACTTCCAGCATCAAGTTTCCATGGGCTCTTCAGCCCAGCACTATCTCCTTGGCCATGTTCAGGTGTTACCTGTCCCATGAGAGTCCCTTTCCCACCACCTTCTTTGTCACAAGGATATAGGATACAGGAGACAGTAAGACTCTCAAGCTTTGAGGACAGCTACTGCTTGTGCTGGGGTTTCTCTGACAACCCTTAACAACTTCCCCTGACCTAGGGNCTGTTCTGTGGGTAGTCAGAGCCCAGTGCCAACCACTAGGCTTCCCCGTCCCATCTCCTTAGCTTTGTATCCTGGGAGGCTGGACTGGGGGCCACCTTTGTCCCTCAGAGGCTCTCTGACTACAGCAGGGGGACGCACCTCAAAGGGGCTTTGTGTCACCACAAAGAAGCTCTGTCCCTCTAGAGAAGCCTGAGTGTTGCCATGGTAATGGAGGGGCCTGGCAGAAAGGGTCCCACCATCTGAGGCGGGGGAGGACATTGCAGGCCAACAGCACAGTATGCAGGGCTGGCAGCCAGCAGTCAGTGACTGCTGCACCTGCCCAGCTGAGGCCCTTATCTTGCAGGACACTGTCCTTGACAGGGCCCCTATGGGACCATAAGTACTGGTAGGAATAAGAGTAGGCCTCCCAAACCTGCTGAGCTCAGTCCACTCTTCAAGGTACCTTGATCCTCATGTCCACCCCAAAATGCAGCTTGGTTCTGTGCGTGGGACCTCAACACCTTGCTTCCTGTCTCCTTAAGATGGGAAGCCACTGACAGTTGTAGTCTGGGTGACTTTCAGAGAAGGGGATGGAAGCAGTAGGCTGGCACCTCCACTGCCTGCCCCAACTCAGTGGGGTGGCCTATGTGGGCTTTGTAATTGGATGGAATATACTGAGCATCTTTGAGGAGATAAGGGAAATGCCCTGGAGGGACTTCTGCCATGGTGGGCCCATTGTAGCCAGCAATACCTCCAACCAAATGGGGAATGGCTCCATTCCCATAGGGATGTGTTGGACATCTGTGAGAGGACACATACTGGGGGAGCCCCTTTGGTTCTCATGGTTGACACCAGCTACTGTGGTCNTGAGGGACGGGTCCTTCAGAGCCTGCAAAGGCAGCATTGGTTGCAGCTGGTGTCTGCTTCAGACACAGATGGGGTAGCAGGGACTGCCCTGAGTGGGGGACATCTATCTTCCATATCCCTGTGTTCTTATGGAGAGATGAGTCTCATGGAGCATGGAGGCTTGAAAGAAACCAAACAGAGAACAGGTGTCAGCCCCCAAGGAAATCTTGATCTCAGGGTCTAGCAGTAGCTCCCTGTGGCTCAGGCCTCCTACTGGAGAGGACACAGCTTCCAGAATACGGAAATGCCCACCTGCCTGACAGTACATCCTGCCCTGACTGACAGTCCCCAGAGTCTCCCAGTCACGGACCTCAAGCTCCTCAAACTTCAAGTTACCTGATCCTTGGCCACAGTAGCACCCTGTCTGTGAACAGAGCCCCAGCCTCTCAAGTCAGCCCTGACATAACCTCTAATCTCCCCAGATCTTTCCATTCAGAGGCCCTCTGCTTTGGGGCCTATCAGTAGTCCTTGACCCTTGATAAGCCCTTGGCCCAAGGTGCTCCATTAGTGTAAGGCAATAATCCACTGAGAACTCCCTTCCCCATGAGGTCCATCCCCCCAAAGCAGTGCTGTTGAGACACCATGGGCACACTCTAGAAGACAGAAGTCCCGGAAGAGTGTGTCCCCCCATCCCCACCCCTACCCGACTCTCTGCCAGAAAGGTCTGCCTCTTTGTGGGAAATCTAATTTCCAGGCTGTATCTGATTAGGTTTTCCAGGCTGCCTGAAAATCCAGCTGCTTCCCTGGGCAGCGGACTCGTCCCTCACCCCTCTCCCCTCCTCTCCCACCCTCCCCCTCCCCCAGCAGGCTTAGCATCTGAGGGCTTGGTTGAAAACATAGCTTTCTCTTCCCCTTTCTTAGACTTGATTATACCCATAACCCTCCTTCTCAGACGTGTGTACCTGGAGCCCTGGATCAACCCCAGTACCCAGACACCCCAGCTACAACTGGGACCCCAGGATGTGGGTGGGTCCTTCTAGTCTTTCTGTGCATATAGGTGCACATAGTCATTCCCATGCCTCTTGCTTGAGGTCTTCAGCCATGTCACCTGTGTATGCCATTTTACCCAGTTTCAGCTCTTT
>LZPO01099512.1:704896-729002 GCA_001675575.1 Neotoma lepida | reverse complement strand
GGAGGCAGAGGCAAGTGGATCTCTGAGTTCCAGGCCAGCTTGGTCTACAGAGCAAGTTCCAGGATAACCAGAACTACACAGAGAAATCCTGTCTCCAAAAAAAATAAAATAAGCCAATAAAAATAAAAGCATACCTTATGAATTAAGGATATTACTTTGCTGTTGAATATTAAATACTTAATCCCAACTGGACAGCTGTGTTTTGAAGTTCTATATATCTACCTTCCTCTGTCCCCCACCGCCTCATTTTTTTAAAGTAATTTATTTTTATGTGCATAGATGTTTTGTCTGCATGTATGTCTGTGTGAGGGTGTCAGATCTTGGAGTTACAGACAGGTATGAGCTGCCATATCGGTGCTGGGAATTGAACCTGGGTCCTCTGGAAGAGCAGTCTGTGCTCTTAACTGCTGAGCCATCTCTTCAGCGCTCGCTCTCTCTCTCTCTCTCTCTCTCTCTCTCTCTCTTTCTCTCTCTTTTGAGCTGGTGGTTCTCACTGTGTTGCTCAGCCTCATCTTGAGCTCCTAAGCCAGCAGTTCTCAATGTGTGGGTCATGACTCTTTTGAGGGGTCAAATGACCCTTTCACAGGGTCCCATATCAGATATCCTGCATATCAGATAGTTACATTACAATTCATAACAGTAGCAAAACTACAGTTATGAAGTAGCAATGAGATAATTTTATGGTTGGGGTCACCACAACATGAGGAACTGTATTAAAGGGTTGCACCATTAGGAAGGTTGANAACCATTGTCTTAGGCTCACATGATCCTCCTGCCTCAGTCTCTTGAGTAGCTGGGACTATAGGAACATGTACTACATGCAGCTTCCTTCCACTGTCTTCTGGAAATGACTAAGGCTCAGAGGAGAGAGAAGANGGGAGTGCTGGTGGGCCCACCACCCTACCCAGCCTCTGTTGTGCTGAAGGTACTGTGCAGCCATGAAGCCATTCCTGTTATTCTACCTAAAATGCTTATTGTGTGTGTTGCTCAGTGTGTCACTTGTTTTTTTTTTTAAATATGACCACACTGTAGTGTTTTTGTTGTTTTTAATATACAGAAATGTTTCATTCTCACAAAATCCTGCTAGTGCATCTTTATGTTGTTCTAAGAGGCTGAGAACAGCTATTTCCTAGCCCAGCACCCCAGACCTTGTACCTCCTGCCAGTGACTCTGTGGTCCAGACCTTGGTGCAGACATACTTTGTGAACCTCGTGCTCCAGACCTCCTCTGACTTGTCCCAGCCTGGACACAGTGTCTGTCCTTTTGAGCTTGGCTAGAAGCCATTCCCAAAATTCTGGGTATCACCTGACCTCAATGAGGATGACAAGATAAAGATGGAGTCCTCCCAAGGCTTATATATATAGGAAGCATATCTTCTGTGCTGGCAGAGCTAAGGACATGAGACCAAAGCTGCTCCCACGATGTCCTCATGGGCAGAGAGGATAGGCTTTGGCACATCTGCATCAGCCCCTGCCAGGCTACTTCCTGGTGCTGTGTCCTTTTCCTGCTTTGGATGGGCAGAGTGTGGAGTATGGGTTAGAAGGAGGTTTGACTGTTCCTAGTGTCTGCCTGGGCTCTGATAGGTGGCTGCTAAGGTCTGAGGCCTGTAGCCAGGCCCCCTCCCGCCCCCTGCTGACCCTTAGGAAATTCCTTTAATTCCTCGACCCTAGTTGGCCTCAGCCCTGTAATTTGCTTTTCCGGGCCAGGCCTTTGGCTGTGCTCCTTCAGAGGAGGAATGTCTGGATCAGCAAGAAGACAGCGAATGCTGCTTTAGGTTCCAGGGAAAAGAGTCAGTCTCCACCCCATCTCTGACAGTGCCTGTTGCTCTCCCCATAGAGTGGGTGATGGCTCCATTTGCTGCAGAGGACACAGCCACCAGGCATCCTTTTTCTGTGGTTGTGAGACTGTATTCTCCCTCACTGTTCTCTCTTTGAGACAGCATCTCACTGTGTAATTCTGGCTGGTCCAGACGTTCTACTTAGACCAGGTTAGTCTCAAACTAACATATCTGCCTGTCTCTGTTTCCGGAGTGCTGGGACCATGTCCTGCCCAGCTGACTATTCTCATTCATCCTTCCCTTAGCTCTCTGGCCAACAGCCATTCTTTCGATCTGCCTTGTTTCCCACACATCTTACTCACTCAGCCGTTTGCCTGCCCATCCGACTATCCACCCTGCAGTTGACCTCTTCTGTGCTCATACAACCATCTTCATCCTGTTGGCACATAACTGTTCTCTCACTCATTCATTACCTTACCCCTTCCAGCCATCCTCCCATCCTTCCCTCCAGTAACTCAGTAATCTATCCATTCACTCATTCACCCATACACACCCATCTACCATCCATAATCATCTAACTCATTCACCTACAGACATAGCATCTACCCACTCATTAACTCATTAGTCCATAGTCCACCATCTCCACTGCCCACCCCTTTATTTACCTGTTTGTCTATCCATCTCCACCCACTCACCTGCCCACTTCTCTATCACCCATCTGCCCATCCCATCTCCTCTGCCTTTCCTGTCTGTGACTTACTGTTTCTCTAGTCTCCATCTATGCCCTGTTGCCTGGATCAGCTTACTTCTGCCTAAGGTTTCTGTGCTATGCCTCTCCTGCCTATGTGGGTTGTGAGAGCACAGGTAAGGGGACTCTAAACCGGATGCTGGCTACAGTGATTTTGCTCTGAGTTATCTGAATTGGGCAATGGAAAGGCCAGCGTGGGGTTCTCAGAATTCTGGACCCCAGCCAGCCATATCTAGAGCCAGTGGGTACCCACCCTTCACAGCAAATCTTTTTGCCCCAGAGCTATGGCATGTTTAAGGTGCCTTGGGGCTGGGAAGCTATCTCTAGGCTGCAGCACAGGTTATGTCAGATGGGGGTTGGAGGGCACAGGGATGAAATCACAGGTAAGGCAGGAATCNCTGTCTTTACACAAGATGGAAGGAAGTGATCTCTGGTCCACAAGATCAACAGCCCTTTCTGCATTATGGCTCTAAAGTTCAGNTTAGGTGGGCTGATGCTTCAGGCAAGATAGTTCAAGTGGTTAGGCTCCGATACCCACCTCAGTCCTCCCTAGGGTAAGCTTCCCTCCACGATGGGACCTCTTGAAGGCTTGCTCATCATGTACCTGTCAAGACCTAGGCCCTGCTGTGTGACAGCAGGCTGAGTGCACCTGCTGTGACTATACCCTTTGTTCCTGCATGCCATGGTGTCCAGAGAGCCCAATTTGTACCTCTCTTCCTGTTTCTTTCCCTAGTGTTCACCACCTCTCCCAACAGAAGTTTGGCTAATTTTACAGGCTATGGTTGACTGAGGACAGCTCCTCTGCCCACACCAGTGTTTCTGCAGGATCACATTGACAGTTTTATTTGCGTGACAGGTGCAGAGGAAATGAACAGCTGTGGGGGACAAAACTCACTCCTTGCCTTCACTGGGCCTCATTACCCCAGCCGTCTTGCTAGGGGGACTGTGCTTTTTTACCTCTGAGATACATGTATGACCAGTACATGCAGGACACTCCCATGCAGGGGCCTTCCTTCTCTAAGCTCAGACACTGTATTGGTTCAGGGGTGAGTGGTCCAGGGGTCTGCTTCAGTGGGCCTGTGTGGAGCCAGCTGGGAGCAGGTCCCAAGCATCACTGGGCTTCAGGCCACACACTGAGGGTGGCGTATGGTTGTACNCCTCCTGCAGCCAAGAGCCAGGATCTGGGCTTTGCATACTTGGCCTACTTTTTGTTGAAAAACAAACACACTGGTCAGCCAGAGAATGAGTGGCAAGGAAAAACGCTGGCTTATCACCGCAAACATCAAGCACCCCTCCCTCCAATCCCCTGGGGCTCTGGAGCTCAAAACACAGCCCTGGGCTAGTGTGAGGGCAGGTCTGAGCCCCCCTGAGGGCTGGGCCTCAGGTGCTTAGGAACTCCCTTCCTCTGGATAAGGCCTCTCACACACAGGTCAGTTTTAAGCAAGGGGAGTCTAAACTTAATATAGCTCTGCCAGAACCTCAACCAGGTTTTATTCAGCCNTGAGAAGCAGAGACAACCCTGTCCTGGGTGGAGTGGCTGTGAGTAGAGGCCGGACTCCTGGTCCAGAGTTAGTATTTCTAGGAGCTGCAAGGTAGTGGTTCTCACCCCCCTTCCTTGGTGTCCTGTGCTTGGAGTGGAATGGCCTCTCACAACCGGCCTGCTGGCTGCTCTGACCTGGCCATACTGACTGTGTGGCTCCTGATGACCCTCAGCCTCTGTGGGTCCCTGTGAGACAGGACTGAGGTGGTTCCATGAGATTGGAATTAGCTCTCAGAATCAGGGGCAGCTAGAAGCCTGGAGATAGCAAGTACTTATCACACCAGCTCTCTTCATCCTTCCTACCAGGCTCTAAGACACTCATGGTCCATGGCTCAGCTGAGCTTGGCAGGAAACCAAAGAGCCTGGGTCAGAGGCCCAACCTCCCAGGGAGGGAGTTGCCTGCTTCCGGCCAGCTTCAGATTAATGGCTTTTAATTTAGAATTTAATCAATGCAGCTTCCCTCCAGAGAGCTGGATGCTCTGGTCTGGGAGAGTGTCCTGTGATCTGTGAGTAGGGTGGCAGGGGGCCCAGGATGGCCTCACCAGGTCGATGCTCTGCCTCACCCTGAGCTTGTTCTGCTTTGCCTGCAGGCGGCTGGCACCCTGGTTATGGAGGACTGCAGCGTGCACTCGGCCGCCAGCATTCTGGCCTCGGTGAAGGAACAGGAGGCCCGTTTCGAGCGGCTGACACGGGCACTAGAGCAAGAGCGGCGCCACGTTGCCCTGCAGCTGGAGCGTGCCCAGCAGCCTGGCATGAGCAGTGGTGGTATGGTGGGCAGTGGGCAGCCCCTGCCAATGGCCTGGCAACAGCTGGTTCTGCAGGTAATAGTCTGGGCAAGGGTGAAGACAGCCAAGTGGGGAAATTATTGAGGTCTTAGTGGATCACAGCTAGCATGCAGTAACTTGTTGTAGGTCTGCTGAGGCCTGGCGGGAGGAAAGGAAAGTAGATCCATTTGTCTATACCAGGCATGGAATGAAGAAAAGAGCAGGACATGCCTGACCCTCAGAATCAGTGCCCTCCATTGAGCCCTCAGGGCCTAGGTGGCTGGATTGGATCTGTTTTGTCTAACCCAGCAGGATCCCACCATCTGCCTACAGCTCAGTGACCTAGAAGCATCAGTTTCTCCCCTGGCCATTGCCCTTACACAGCATTCAGGCCCCAGGTAGGTAGCTCTGTTCCACAGCCAGGAGCCAAGAATGCTAAAGTGGGGCATACAGCCAGGCATCTGAGTTTCTTGGCCCTTCCCTATACCCTCATGATCCAGGGAGGTCTCAGAATGAGGAAGTGCAGAGGTTTGGAGTCTGCTATGATTATCAAGGTTTCCATCATGGCTGAGGCTCCCTCAGCTACCAGCAGGAAGAGGAGGCCACTCTTCACCATCTAGAACAGATACTTGGCCTGCTATTGTCCTCTGAGCTCCTCAGTGAATGACTGTGGATCCTCAGTTTCCCATGTTCAACTCCTGCACTCTTAACCACGGCTGCCCTTCCGTGCAGNCCATCTGCATCCCACCCTTTCTCTAGTCCTCCGGACCTTCATCCTAGGGGACTATGCCTAGAATGCACTTGCTGGAGACGGGAGGAACCCTGGCCCGTGTTAGCCAGAGAGGGAAGGAGGCACTGGGCATGTGAGACTTGTAGACAAGCTGCCTTTGTTAGGCTTGGGGGACAGGTTGGGACTGGCCCCTGAGTCTGTCCTTGTCTGATGGTTCACAGATAAGGGTTCCCACATCCATTTACATCACCTAAAATGTAGAGCAGTCAGAACCAAAGATTTCCAGCTCTCCAGGAGACCCCAAGCCTATTGGGAGCCATTTTTCTCCTCCTCTTCCCTTGTCCTCTCCGGTTTTTCTCTTTGAGACAAGGTAGCCCTGGCTGGCTTCAAACTTACAAGAGATCTGTCTGGCTCTGCCCTGAGACTTCTGGGATTAAAGGTATGCCCTACTACATCTGTCTAGAGAGCCCTTTTTTCAACTACATGGTGCCAAGTGGTTTCTGTAAGGCAGAACAGTGAATTAGGACTGAGAGGAGTAAGCCTAGATGAGTGGGCCACACCCCTGAGGAGCTTGCCGAGTCAAACTCTAGACCCTAGGTCTTCCAGATGGTGAGGCTCTGATACAATGGTGTCTAGTTTACAGGAGACCCTGCCATATAAAACCATATCCAGCCAAATAGTGAGTTCTGTACCCTGAACCTTTCCANACCTTCCCTAACCTTCTAAGGAGGTGGAACAGCTCAGCTGGGCTACATGAGGCCAGTGGCACTGACCCTGAGGTTGTTCCTCAGGCACTGAGGACAGCCCTCCCAGGACAGAACAGGCTCTGTTCTCCATCTCATTGACAAGCAGTATGGGAGGATAGACCCAGGACACCCTCAGGGTCAGCGCCCTGGCAGGAAGCTGTTCCCACAGTCTGGAGCTGCCGACCTCAGGCTGTGTCTTCTCCTTACCCACCATCCCATCCCACTCTTGGCTTTCTTGGCTCTAGCCAGATCTGACAGGCTGATACGGACATGAAGAGACTTGGGCTGGCCAGGCCATTGCCTTAATGTTGAACCTTTCTGTATTAATCTCAATGAGAGGTGACCTGGGTATAGGTCAGCATAGGTGGTTGAGAACTTGGGGTGGTGGTAAGGCAGGTAGCTGGGGCCTGCAGCCTGGGAGCTACAGTCAAGGACCACAGCCATGCTCCTTGGGCNGTTCCACAGTCCTGCCTGCCTACCTTTCATCAGCTGGAACAGAGCTGACCCGCACCCTGGATGGGAGATGAGGGGTGGGTAGGTGAGCACTATGACCTGGCTGCTAGGCCACTGCACCTGCCTCAGGCTCAGCCGGAATGGGCTTGTGGCTGGGGCACTAGCAGCTGGAAAAGGCACAGAAGATGGAAACAGCTTCACTGTAAGACCTGGGCTGCATTCCCTCAGAACTGTACTATTCACTGGTCTGGATGACTATGAATGGAGGATGAAGGAGGTCAGAGGTCAGAGCATTCTGGACTGAGTACGGAAACTGAGGCCAGCGGGCACCCNGCATGCATGAGCATATTTGAGCATCTCATAGTGCAGCCTCTGTCCTTTGCACGTCGGGAGGCAAGGTGGGGCCTGGGGCAAGTTTCACTTTTCAGANTGGGCTGGGGAGGAGCAGACAGGAGGCNGGGGAATCAAACCCGGGCTCCTTTCCTTGGAGTACCCTCTGAGTTTCCCTGGGCTGGCCACAGCTCTACTCTCTCCAAACCCATTTCTTTATATGTGACGAAGGAGTTATTGACATGCTCTGTAGCGTAGCAGGCAAGAAGATGGCCCTNGTCTCTGCTCCCCCCTCCCTGTATGTGTTTTCCTCCAGCAGTCAGACTCCCCAGGTGTGGCTGCTGGAAGGCTTAGGGTGGAGTAGGGTACATCTTGCTGGCTCTGATCCCCACAGCCCATCTGTCATTTCCCAATAGACGCAAGGCAGAGAGGACAGGGTTTGAAGCCAGCTCTGTTTCCAGAGCTTCTAACAAGAGCCCCAGTCCAGAGATTTTCTAGCCCAGGGCAATTCCAGACTTGGCCTTTTGCCCCACTGTTTGATATATTGTAATAGCCTTCAAAGGGTGAGAAGATACTGTGTTTTGGTGGGGAGCCCAAGACAAACTGGTGCCCTGTGGGGTCATGCATTCAAGTGCCCACTAAGCTCTTCAGTGACCTTGGAGACCCATTCGGAGTGAGGACCTGAGAATTTGCAGCTTGACCATANCAAAACTGTGTCTCAAAGAAAGTGACTCACAGGATAAGTAGCTTGTGCCAGGATGGCAAACTTGCCCCTGGTCTACTCTGTGGGACCTCAGTTTACACAACTGTAGAGGTGGATGGGCGTATACACATTCACTGGAGGTAGATTGAGACCTCAGAAGACTTTGCCAAAGTCTCTTGGTGTGGGAGTTGGGGTGGGGTACTGACCCTAGGGCATGATGCTGGGATCCAAGACCTAGGGCTGGCGACCCGTCAGGCTTAGCTGCCGAGTCCCGCCCCGGCCTGTTGGGGGCGGAGCCTCGCCCGCCCCGCCTGGGTGCACCCCGCCCGATTGGCTGCTAGTCGTGGCCGCTGCCAGGTCCGCCTTCACCGGAGCGAGTCAGTAGAGCTGGAGTGGCCGAGGGGCCCGCGGAGCGCGGTCCAGCTGCCGCCCCCGCCGGCTTGCAGCCTCGAGCCTCGGTCCGATGCCGGCCGAACTCAGACAGGTTGGAAAGAACTCGGTCCCCGCGGTGTGTGTGTGTGTTGGGGGGTCGGGGGCCGTGTCCTCAGGCTCTGGCCTACCCGGGAAGACCCGCTTTTGTTTAGGAAAGCCGCGAGCCCTCGGCAGCTATTGTCTGCTCTCGAGCCCGCTTTGCTGACCGTGGGGCCCGGAGCGGTGGCGGGAGTGAGCCTGCTGCCTGCGCGGAGGGGGCGTGTGCGAGCACCATGCGCGGCTGTACGACAGGGGCTGGAGCCCCGCTTGGGGGCGCAAGCCGGGAGACCCTGCGCTCGGATCGAGCATGACTCGAGAAGGGTGCNCCCCTCCGGCCGTGGGACAGGTGGCGGGGGTCGAGGGGGCGGGACACGGGGCCTTCCCAGCGGCCCCTCCCTGAACAGAGTGAGGCCTGCCATCCCGAGGAGGCTGGCCTAGGCTAGGCCTCTTGCTCCCTGGGGGCTCTCTCGCCTCTCCTCCACCCCCCTTCCGCGCGCCTCTGACTACACTCTAGGGACCAGTGGAGCGGCTTCTGGAGGTTTAATGGAAACCCTCTCTGCCGCGGCATTGCACGTGAGGGGAGGGTAAGGAGGAGCAGAGGCTGGTACTGCCCACGTGTGGTGGAGGGAGGGGTCTGCCGGCAACCAGCCTATATGCCTTCCACTACTAGTGAGGGGCAGGTGTGCAACCTGTACTGTGTTCAGAGAGTGGNGTTCGTTAATAGGCAGGGAAACTGCGGCTGCTTGGTGCAGGGACTACCTGAAAGACACTCGGTGGTAGAAGGGAACTCTGTTACACACCTGATACGGTCCATAGGTTCTGACCACTCACTGCCCAGGCAGTCGTGAATTCATGGTCAGTGTAATGGTGACGCTTGGCCCCTTCCCTAGCTTGTTCAGCCCACCACATGTTCCTTGGTCTTTTAGCCACTGTCTGGGGCCACACCCCTGGCAGGCTCACTGTTCCTGTGGGCTGTGGATGGGTTGTGCAGAGGCTGTGGGCATAAAGGAGGTGGTATTTTTGTGGTGACCAAGGGCCTGTCTGGTAGGAGATGCCAGCCTGACTTGTCCTACAGTTTGCCTAAGAGGACCATGCTGGAGTTCAGANCTCCATGCATCCATCCACTGGTAGCCATCTTGTGCCCTCTGGGGACTTGGCCCTGGAGGCGTGGGCTCCAGGTATGCATCTCACTTCATTTTGTGGCTGATGTATGCCAATAGGGACTGCACAGGGTGTTGCACAAAAGCCTATGGTCTGTTCTGCAAGATGTAGACTATAGATGCTCATCTGTCAAGTTCATGAGCTGTTATATCCTAGTACATCTTGGTTTTCTCTCCATGGTCCTGGCATTCGGCATATAGGTGGGATGGGTTCTTGTGACCTTCCCTTCTCTGCATGAGGAAGCTCTCACAGGTTTGTGTTCAGCACTGTANCTGTGGGGCTCTTCAAGGGAGTGTGGTGGCCAGGTAGGTCCTCCACAGGCAGGGAGAGCTCTAGCAAGCCCCAGGCCTGTGCAGCAACCCGTCTTCTGTCCAGGCCCAGTAGCTCCAAAGTTTGGAGGATGGATATGGCCTCTGCTAGAGGAGAAGGGATGAGGCTGGAGTCAGGGAGGGGTGACAATACATAGTTGACACACAATTTGTTGCACAGGGCTGTGGCAATATTCAGAAAGGTGCCCATGTCTGGTACAGAGGAGAACAGCCCAGAATCAGCTGTTAGGCTACAGGGCTAGAAATATGGAGAAGGAATAGGCTGGTAGGTAGATATGAAACATGGAGACACTCTTCCAGCCTTCACTGTTGAATGTTGATTATGCTGCTTGTCAGCATACCATTACACAGACCTACCACAAAGAAATTACAGAAGCTGAGTCCCAGGATGGCCTTTAGCATCTTACTACCAAAGGCTTCAGTTTTCCCATCTGTACTACCACTGAAAACCCAATAGTCAATTGGTGACTGGGTGTCCATGGCTCTTTCTCTGTACGTTGGAAGCACATATAAGGGCTAGTACTAACAAAGGTGCAGACAGGTGGGTGGAAGGTGGGGGGCGTTTGAGAACAGGGGNCATGTGCATAAATCACTGCACTTGTGCCTGTGTTCCTGACTGGGAACTCGTGCATGTACGCATGCTCCTGTTTGAGGGGTTAGAAACGTGTTTGTATGAGTCCAGATCCCTGCCTGTGTGTGCCCAGGCATGTGTAGCTGGCCTGACTTTTCCCAGGAACATGGCTGACTTAACACTCCTGGCTGCCTGGGTGAGGTCATTAACTGCTTTTAGCTTCCTGAGGTCATTTGCTAACAGAGACTATTGGAAGATCAGGATCCCTTGGCCCATATGTTAGTGGGTGACTACTGGGGGTTGCCACCCTTTGCTGGATCCCTGGTTCTCCAGACCACTCTGGGTGCTATGTGTCATATCCTTAGCACAGCCCAGGGTCTGTGATTCACAGTGTCCTCTGTCCTTCCTTCCTTTACCACTTAGATAGGGAGTAGGGTAGGATTGTTCTTTGAATGTTTAATATATGTAGATGCATGCAAATCTACAAAGGGGCCCTGTCCCCTGGCAGAATGTCCCAAGCAACTTGTCCCTTCAGCCTTGCTCCTCCCTCTCCTCCATATCTAGGAATGCAGCCTCTAGTTCCACCCCCCCCAAAGAAAAAAGAAAAAAACAAATAAAAACCCCTCTTGACTAGCTCCCCAGGGTCCAGCAATGAGAGCTACAGCTTGACACTCAGTCACCAAATAGACATGGGACAGCCCAAGCCTCAGCACAGAACCCGTCCCAACTACCCAGTGTCCTTGGAGAAGTGCCCAGGTCACCCAGTCTGGCATCTTTTCAGTTATCCCCACATTGGGCCTCGTCTGTTTCTCTTTCCCAGGGAACAGGGTCTCCTCTTCCTGGCCAGGTCCCAGCAGACATTCCATCTCATCCCTAGGCTAGGAAAGTAACTGCCAAGGCACTGTCCCAAAGAGGTGAGGCAAAGCTCAAAGGCTTCCTTGTTAGATGAGTTCCTGAAATCCCTCTGCTAGGACTGCTCAAGTTCTGGGCAAACCCCCAGGCCTCTTACCATCTCCACGGCCCTGCTCCTGAGGGAGGGAGAGGTGGGCTCTGCGCCTCCACTTTCCTGTTACCAGAGCCCACCCAGGAGATGTCCTGTCATGCTAGTGATACACTTACCCTCATACACTTGTCTCTGTCAGGGGCCAGGTGCTCCCCTAGGACAGGAGCTGGCCTGAGAAGGTTTACTATCCTGATGATCTCTGCAGGAAGGCCTGTTGTGAGGACAGCCTGGCCCGCTGCTTAGCACAGCTTCCAGGCCAGGGAGGGGCATTGTGGCTCCTGAGCGGGGGGAGATGCAATGTAAACTACTAAGCCTCCCTGGGCCTTGGGTGGGCGAGGCACAGCCTTCTGCTGACCTAGCCATGGTGATGAAGGAATGTGTTCCCTCTAACCCACTCACAGTAGCTTGAGTTCCAACCCTTGTCCAGGCCAGATGCCAACCCTGAGATGTTGACAGGGTGGCCCTGGCCTCAGGGCAGACCGTGGCTCTCAAATCCATGTGCCACTTTGCCTGTCTTTTTGGGAGTTTGTTTCCACACTGGCTAGTCTTGACTAATACACAAGTGGGCCTCAGTCCATAACTGTCTTACCTAGAACTCCCACATCATGCCTCTGCACAGGGTGGTGGCAAGGTGGCTGCAGGTAGGAATCCATATATCTAGTGTGATATCACTATGATGCCTGGTCTCCATGTCCCAAGAGCATCTGGGCAGGAAGGAGCAAGGATATCGTAGCACTGTGGGTGCCTGTTGTACTCTAGGAGGTGGGTGTCTTGGAACTGTGAGGACTGCTGGCTGATCTTGGCACAGGATTGTATGAACTGTGCTGAAACTGGGTCTCTGAGACTTGGCCATTCAGAGTTTATAGAGTAGGATGGGGAGGAAGGCCTACTTGAGGAGGCAAGTGATGTCAGGAGAATATCTTGCAGGACCTTCTTGGTCCTTCTTTGGACCTAGAGAAGCCTGTGGTAGAGCCACCCTGGCTTTGTCAGGGCACTGTCCAGGTCTCTAGAGCCACCAAGCCCATATACCACTTTCTTGTCCATCAGGTCACCAAGAAAGTCAAGACCATGACCACAAGGATAATATGCTAGGTGCCTTTGGTCCAGAGGGACTCCCCTTGCACCACATCCCTAGGTTGAGGAACTGATAACCCCTGATGGATGGTCAGCAGAAGTCCAAGGCAGAGTCTGTTGTACATGGAGCCTTGACCTCTGACACCCTTCTCCTTCTAGGAGCAGAGCCCGGGTAGCCAGGCATCGCTGGCCACGATGCCAGAGGCACCTGAGGTTCTGGAGGAGACAGTGACAGTGGAGGAAGACCCTGGCACACCCACCTCCCACGTGTCCATTGTCACATCAGAAGATGGTACAACCCGGCGCACTGAGACTAAGGTATGTCCAGGCCCAGGCAAGTAAAGGGCAGCTTGGACAACTGCAGCCATCCCTCTGTGGAACAGGCATGTGAGCTGGCCCCCTAAGGACCACTTGTTGTTTGAGTGGAGAACCCTGGCATTGTCCAGGTCTCTAGAGCCACCAAGCCCATATGCTACTTTCTTGTCCATCAGGTCACCAAGACAGTCAAGACTGTGACCACAAGGACAGTACGCCAGGTGCCTTTGGGCCCAGATGGACTCCCCTTGCTGGATGGTGGCCCCCAACTTGGCTCTTTTGCTGATGGGCCCCTGGACCGGCATTTCCTTCTGCGTGGTGGTGGTCCTGCAGCCACACTCTCCCGAGCCTACCTCAGCAGTGGAGGTGGCTTTCCTGATGGCCCCGAGCCCCGTGATATCGCGAGCTACGGCAGCCTGTCCCGAGGGCTTGGGGTACGGCCCCCACGTACTGGCCTCATGGGCCCGGGGCCCGGTGATGGCTGCTTTACACTGCCTGGCCGCCGAGAAGCCTTCCCCATGGGCTCTGAGCCTGGCCCGCCAAGTGGCCGCTCCCTGCCTGAGCATTTCCAAGCTGAGCCGTATGGCCTTGAGGATGATACACGGAGCCTGGCTGCCGATGATGAGGGCGGCCCTGACNTGGAGCCTGACTACAGCACAGCAGCACGGAGGAGACATGAGTATGGGCGGGGCCTTCGTGCCAGGTGAGCACCTGTTGCTTGTGACTTCTGCTTCTTCTGGGAATTCTGTCTTCCACTTGCCAGCTACAGAGTATCACACAGGTCATCAGGCTACATTTCAGTTTGAATTGGCTTCCTCTCTTCTCAAGGATGGCAGCAAGAACAGGCCTGGGATGATAAGCATTAAGCTGGTGCCACTGCCTGAAGCTGGCTCTGTTCCAATAACCTGCTGGCCAAAAAGATCCAGGCATCAGATGCTTCTATCTGATGACATCACATCAGATGGTGTGACTCCACTTAATGGAGTGAATTCACACTCCACTTAAGCCTCTGATGTTTCTAACCCTAAGTCTCTACTATGCACACTAGCTGAAACCCAGAGGTCCTGGTTCTTCTTGTCATGGCCCTTGATCCTGCTCTTTATGCCTTCCCCATTTATATCTGTTACATGAAAACATGATCACAGCCTGAGTCTAGTGTTTGCTGTGTAACTCTGGGCAAATTACCTGACCTTCGTAGCCTCAAACCCTTCCCTGGGAAGTGGGCTTGAGAGTTCATAGAGCAACTGAAAGTCAAAGACACATCTCGTCAGATGGTCTGATTGGAGTGGCCATTCACAGGGAGGATATTCTACCCTTCATATGCTGGTATAGTCAGCTAACTTTACAGAAAGGAGGTGGGGTTCCTGCCCTGTCACTGACAGATGCCACATCGAATCACATTAAGCCGTGGTTAAGTAATGAGTGGACGTCCTGACATGGGAGGAATGCAAGCCCATTAATGGCTGCATTTGGCTGTAACCTTGACCTTGTACTGACTGGGCTGGGGTGGAACTCCTGGTGTCCACACTGTTTAGGGCTAAGATACAGGATGCTGTCAGTTCTCCTTGGCAGGGAATTCCTAGACCCTTGAACAGGATAGGGGGTGGGGCTGCTGGCTACTGTGAAGGTGTTGACAGTATCTGCTCACCCACACAGGGCCTTTGAGGACACAGCAGATGATGCTGGTGAGCTGATAGATGAGCGACCTTCATTCCCAGCAGTAACGGCCCCTCTGGCCCAGCCTGAGAGGGGCAGCCTGGGCAGCTTGGACCGAGTAGTTCGGCGCTCTCCTTCAGTGGATAGTGCCCGCAAGGAGCCACGCTGGCGGGACCCGGAGCTGCCAGAGGTGCTGGCCATGCTACGCCACCCTGTGGACCCTGTGAAAGCCAATGCAGCAGCCTACCTACAGCACCTCTGCTTTGAGAATGAGGGCATCAAGCGGCGCGTGCGGCAGCTGCGTGGGCTACCCCTGCTTGTGGCATTATTAGATCACCCTCGGGCTGAGGTGCGTCGCCGGGCCTGTGGGGCACTGCGCAACCTCTCCTATGGCCGAGATGCTGACAACAAGGCTGCCATCCGGGACTGTGGGGGTGTGCCAGCCCTGGTGCGCCTGCTGCGAGCTGCCCGTGACAATGAGGTCCGTGAGCTAGTCACTGGTGAGTGGGCCTTGGCCATGGCTGACAAGTGGGGGAAACAGGAGGATAGCAGGTCCAGGTGCTAGAATGGGTCCCCAACTCTCTCAGCCATGGGGTTCCTGTCACCAGACCTTGCCCCCTTGGTTCTTTATCTGTGCAAGTGCAGGAATAGGGCTTGTGCCTTGCAAGGCTTGGGGGGTGGGGGAGGGGGTCACAGGGCTAACTCTCCATGGCCCTGTGGCCTCATGAGCATTTGCCAGTCCACCCAATCATGTAGCAGGGAATGAATGGGCTAAACTGTTACTGGCTATGCCTCTTATACCTTGTCCCTTCCCTACTAGCTGAAAGCCACCACTAGGTGCTGCCAGTACATCTTGCCCAGGCTCTCTGGGGCCCTAGAACCTCTTATCGCTTTCACTGCTCCTAACTTTTTATGTGAGCTGAGTGTCACTCAGTGGGAGTGTTTGCCTAACATGTGCAAAGGCCCTAGGTGCCATCCCTGGGATAACCAACCAACCAAACAAACAAACAAAAAAACCCCAACAAAACTATGCTAGCTTCATGTGCCTGCTGGAAGACAAGTAGAGAAAGACCACAAGTGTCATCCCTGGGGAGGCCAAGGCAGGAGGGCCATGGTCAACAGTATTGACTAGGGGCACATTACAGGCACACTCTGGAACCTGTCATCCTACGAGCCCCTGAAGATGGTCATCATTGACCACGGCTTACAGACACTGACCCATGAGGTCATCGTGCCCCACTCAGGCTGGGAGCGAGAGCCTAATGAAGACTCGAAGCCCCGGGATGCCGAGTGGACAACGGTCTTCAAGAACACATCAGGCTGCCTGAGGTGTGGGCAGGGGTGGGGCATAGGCCAGATCTGCAGGGTGGCCCCAGATCTGCAGAGTGGCAGGAGCTGTCATGCTCATAGCCCAGCTTGTCCAATCTTAGGAGATTCTGAGCCACATTCTAAGTCCCTGGGGTTTCCAGTGGTGCTGTCCTCACACCCATAGATGGAATCCTAATTCCCTGAGGCTCTGCTTGTCCATTAGTTTTGTACCTTCATGACCCCTGCAGGGAACTGCTGTTGAAACGATAGGGCAGAATTGCCTACATATCATGGATTCTGGCCTCTTAGGACCCATCTCTGTCCTATTCCAGTTCAGCTGGAAGCCAGAGAACCTGCTTCTTCCCCCCATAAATACAAGGCTAAAGCCCAATGCCTGGGACAGTCAGGCCACCCTGTTCACCCTCACTTTGATCCAGCAGGACCCATTGTGCAGATGAAAGCCACTGAGACCTGTGGGCTGGGGAGTTCAGTGAGGCAAGAACAGGGGTCACTGGTGGTCCTGCTCCCTTCCACCCAGGAATGTGAGCTCAGATGGTGCAGAGGCCCGGCGGCGACTCCGTGAGTGCGAAGGGCTGGTGGACGCGCTCCTACATGCCCTGCAGTCAGCTGTGGGCAGGAAGGACACAGACAATAAGGTGGGTGGGGCAGATGGGAACTAGCTCACAGCCTTCCCTTCAGGTTCTCAGGAACAGGACCCAAGGTTGGGAGCTCCCTAGAATGGCATCGATGGGAGCAGGTAGTAACTACCCAGAGCAGGGGACATGGTCCCTCCTGGCAGTACCCCCCCAGCTTAGGCTGACAGTGCTGTTGGTGTTCATTGGCCATAGCTTCACATGTAGGGTCTGGGAAGATCAGCAGCCCCCTTGTTCAGTGTTCCTGCCCAACCAGGCCACCTCTTCCCACAGTCAGTAGAGAACTGCGTGTGCATCATGCGGAACCTGTCCTACCATGTGCACAAGGAGGTTCCAGGGGCTGACAGATACCAGGAGACCGAGCCTGGGATCCAGGGCAGTGCCACAACCTCCCAGCGTCGGAGAAAGGATGATGCCAGCTGCTTTGGTGGCAAGAAGGCCAAAGGTGGGTGGGTGAGGCTGGGATATGTCTCTTTCCCACTGCTCACAGGGCTCGGCTTTCCATGTCCACGGCAGGCTAGAAGACATCTAGTTAGCCCCATGGGCATGTAGCAGGTTGGGAAAGGTGCAGACCCAAGGCCCAGCCTTAATCCTTTTCTATGGGCCATGGTGTGGTATCTACCTTTGTCTCTCTACTCTGGGGAAGGATTCTGAGGGCCCACAAATGACACTACCTGGCTATTCACAGAGCACCCTGTAGCCACACTCCTTTCCCCAGCACCTGCACGTACAGGTTTCAGGTACCTGCATCCTCCAGCAGTGGCAGTGGCACAGGTGCGCTGCCTTCACCTGCCCCTTACCATAGGTCTTCCCTGTGCCTTATGGGTACTGAGCAGCCAGAATCTCTGGAGTGAGGTTGCATAGCCTGCTTGCTTGGCCTGGCATAGGTGGGAGTCTGAGTCATGGGAGGGTACTGCTGCTGAGGCTCATCTCCTCTTTCCTGTGCTTCCTCCGGCCGCCCAGAGGAGTGGTTCCACCAAGGTGAGTCCCTGTTTGTTCTGCTGTCCAGGTCTGGCAAGTGCAGTGGGCAACAGAGTGACATTCATGTTCCCTAAGCCCGGGCAGTTATTTCCATGACAACTGTAGGGCAGCTGGGATGCCTTCCAGCCTCCAGGCCCTGCCCCACCCCCAGCCCCTTGGAAGGGCAGCCATCTCCATGACAACAGCATAGACATGACAGAGGCTGGAATGCTGGCTCTGGGCTGGTGGGGAGGCCCAGGGGCTGCTGCTTACAAAGTCAGAACAAGTTACCAAGCCAGCACTGGGACAGAGCAAACAGTGGCAGGGCCCAGGCAGTGGCCAGCACCAGGGGACCATCTGCCCCTCTGATGAAATGGGTGATGTGTGGCACAGAAGTACCATACGGGTAAGCAGGGCAGGGGCACCAGGTCATCTGCAATGGCTTGGTGCCTGCTAAGAGTTTCCTCCGCTGAAGGAGAAGGGGCTGAGAGTTTAAACTGGCTACTGTAGGGGCGCAGCCTAGATATGGTCATTCTTCTGTACAGTAAAGGTTGGCCCATGTCTGGGCCCCAGCTGGGGGCAGTTTTCCTCTTGGATGGAACTTTTTGGCCCAGTCCTGTTGCACTGTAGTCCAGTGTGCTGTGTCACTGGCTCTAATGAGAGGTGAGGTCTAGGTACTCAGGACATGGTTAGGCTGTTCCTAGGCTACACTGCCACCAATGTCCTGGGCCAGCCTGCTTCCTTACTCTGAGGACAGTACATCTCTTCCAGGGTGTTCTTTGTGCCCACTTCCCTTTGGGCTCAGCAGGAGAGGGCTGTGCCTAACTTGGCACACATTTGTCCCTCATGGACTCTACCTCCCAATGCCTACCGCCCTTCTGTTCCAGGGAAGAAGGATGGAGAGATGGACCGGAACTTTGACACACTGGACCTGCCCAAACGAACTGAGGCTGCCAAAGGTGAATGGATAAAGAGGCAGAGCTGGGGAGCCTAGGGCCTGTGCTGGCCAGGGGTCAAGGTTTTGTGCCATTGAGTAGGCCTGGAAGGGGCTGGAGGGTCAGATATGCAAACAGACTCATCCATCAGAGTTCAGTTTCCTAGAGAATGGTCGGGGCTTGGCACCTCCAGGGGTGGGGTGGGGTGGGTCAGTCAGTGTGCACAGGGGTTTCTGGTAAACTCCTTCACAGTCACTTAGCAAGTGAGAGGTGGATTGGAGGGATACTGACAGTGACTCAGCTGTGTTACTTCTAGAGGGCATGACCCAGGGGCCAGGCTATGTGAATGGGCTTCTGCAGTCCAGGGTGGGTCACCCCTGGCTGTCTGTTATGTCTGCTGAATTTCCAGTGTGCACTGACATCGTGCTATACACTGGGAACAAATGCTAGTGAGAGAAGAGACTGCCCTAGTGGGGCCCAGGATATCAGAAGAACCCAGATGCCCCTAACTATGGTGTGGATGAGTCCATGCACAGTAGCCAGCCTGTGTAGATGCCCTGAGAGGATAATGTGTCTGGAGAACTTGGGGAGCAAGAGACCCAGCATGCTGGAGTGGAGGGAGAATGGGCACAAGGGTAAGGGGAGTGATGAAATGTGGGATTTGGGAGTAATGTCCTGAGCTAGGCAGAAGCTCTGCTCTAACACAAGCAGGCTTGAAGGCACCTTAGCTCTTATCCTTGAGGCCTTCTTCTGGGCACTACCGTTGCTGCCAGGCTGGGCCTCAGTTGCTGGGGAGCCTGGGATGGTTGCCTGGGATGCAGGGCCTGTTGCTAGAGATGGGGCCCCAGCTATACCATCTGTTACTGGTGAAGGTGGTCCCTATTGTCAGAGTGGGTAGGTGCTGCCCTAATCACATCCAGGGAAGGTGAGTTCTGTTGCTAAAGTAGTCCAGTGCCCATCTCTCTCTACCATTCCTCCTGGATGTGCAAGCTACCAGATGAGCCCAGTATCATTTCTTTGCAAGCAGGATTAAGGAAGGAATGGCCTCGTCTGCCTGCTCTGCCTCCTGCCTGTCAGTTTGCCCATCTCTGAATGGGGACACTAATTGATACTAAACATGACTTGACTGTTCAGTATTCGTCCCAGGCAGCTCATCCTAGCTCAGAACGATGACTAAGAAGGGGCTGGAGGAGGGGGGAGTTCCACCATGACTCTGGACTGCCATTCCCGTGTCTAGGATTTGAGCTGCTGTACCAGCCCGAGGTGGTACGTCTCTACCTCTCACTCCTTACGGAGAGCCGGAACTTCAACACCCTGGAAGCTGCAGCTGGTGCCCTTCAAAACCTCAGTGCCGGCAACTGGACGGTGAGGAGTAAGGTTGGCAGGGAGGGCAAGACCTGGACAGGGGAATTCCAGATACTCCACTGTTCTGCCTCAAGCCCTTGCCTCCATCTGGGCCAGTGGGAGAAGTGGGGACATAGCATATCCTCAGGGTCAGGCAGCTCTGAGCACTGTGCCCTGGTCAGCGTGGTTGGTGTGGCACTGTTGGGGTAGGTGTTGGGTAAGGCACCTCCCCTCTGAGCAGTCACCTCCTGTGCCACCCTCACAGTGGGCCACATACATCCGTGCCACGGTGCGCAAGGAACGTGGGCTGCCGGTGCTGGTGGAACTGCTACAGTCTGAGACCGACAAGGTGGTGCGTGCTGTCGCCATCGCGCTGCGCAACCTTTCATTAGACCAGCGTAACAAAGACCTCATTGGTGAGGATGCTGATGGGCCTAACCCAGGACTTGTGAAGTGGGGCAGGTGTTGAGGACAGGTCATTGGAGGACAGAGTTCAGGGGACCAGACTCTACCCATGTGGTTGGGCTGGTCCTTTGTTGAGCTGTGGGAGCTTAGGTCTTCCTCCCTCAGTCCTTGAGGCTCAGCCTTTGGCTATAGAGGTTGTGGCAGTCCTGTTAATATCCTTTGTCTGAACACTGCTCCTTCCCCAAGGGGTAGGGCAGAGATGTGTCCTAACATCTGACCCCCACCTCTTAGGGAGCTATGCCATGACAGAGCTGGTGCGAAATGTTCGCAATGCACAGGCCCCTGCTCACCCTAGTGCCCACCTGGAGGAGGATACGGTGGTAGCTGTGCTCAACACCATCCATGAGATTGTGTCCGACAGCCTGGACAATGCTCGCTCGCTCCTGCAGGCCCGTGGTGTGCCTGCACTGGTGGCACTTGTGGCCTCCAGGTGGGTAAGGGCAGGGTGGGTTTGGGAGGGATGGAGGGGGACTAGAAGAGGTGGACCACTGACCCCAATCCTGGCTGCCGCTGCTGTAGCCAGTCAGTGCGGGAGGCCAAGGCAGCATCGCACGTGCTACAGACTGTGTGGAGCTACAAGGAGCTTCGTGGAGCCCTACAGAGGGATGGCTGGACCAAGGCACGCTTCCAGGTACAGCTGCTCTGCTTCTTTCTCACTTTACCAGGTCTGTCCCCACACAGGAGTCATCGGCCTACCTCTTATTTGTGTTTTGTGCCTCCTTAGTCTGCTAGCACTGCCAAAGGACCCAAAGGAACGCCAAGTCCTGGGGGCTTCGATGACAGCACACTGCCACTAGTAGACAAGAGCCTCGGTGAGCACAGCTGGGGAGAGGGACATAACTTATTCCTGAGGCTTAAGGGTAGCGCCCATCTGCTAGCGTCCAAGGTAGGTGGGGTTTGGGAGACGGAACCTTCCTTTTAAGATGGCTCAGTGCTTGAGGCTTTTCATGCAGTCAGCCTCCTGGGTACTCGTCTTCTGTGGCTGCCCAGGAAGCCAGGTTGGCTGCCAGTGGGCAGAAGGTGGAAAGGAGTGCTAAGCATTAGAGGGTCACTGAGGACTGTGCTGTGGCGAGCTTGTCTGCCCTGCCCTCCCCATGCCTGCCCACTGCTCACAGACAGACACTGCTCATGCCTTGCAGATGGGGAGAAGTCAGCCACCCGAGATGTGATCCCCATGGATACACTTGGTCCAGGTGAGTACAGGTGCACAGGGAAGAGAACCGAGAAGGGCCAGCAACCCAGAAGGGCCAGCTGGTTTTGTGCTGGGAAGATAAAAACATAAAATGTCAACAGGAGAACTAGGTGGTATGGGGGCCTCAGGGCTGGTTGGAGCTGGCATTGAGACCAGAAGTCCCCTGTCCCAGGGCTTTCTGTATCTGGGCTGAAGGAAGATCACCTATCCCTGTGGTGCCTTCCCCAGAGCTCCCCTCATTCCCTTCTCTGTTCCACCCTACAGATGGGTATGCCACAGTTGACCGGAGGGAGCGGAGGACACTGTGCAGTGACTCCACAGGGGAGACCTCTGAGAAGGAACTGTTGAAAGTGAGTGACAGTGAGCAAGTACCCAGGGAGGCTTCATGTTTTGGGCTTGTCAAGGGAACAGCCATGTAGTGCTAAGTTTCATCAGGGCTCTGGGAAATGGCTGGAGTGGCACTCACTTGCAGGGCCCAGGTAGTAGCCCATACATCAGTGAGACTGTGGTGCTGAACGTTCAGTGCACACACCTGCTGCAAGGAGCGTGGCCATGGGCTGCAGAGGACCAGAGCCTGAGCAAGTGGATCTATGCCCTTCTCTTATATGTGTGTGGGGGCAGAGTATCCTCTGTGGTTCCCCTGGAAAGGGAAGCATCTGCCACCTACTCTGTACAAGTATCCTGGCTTCATGTACCAGCCTCTGGGTACATCCATGTGACACCCCATACCTAGTGTGAGCCACAGCAATTCCAGAGCTTGACTCCCCTGTACTGCCTTGGCAGGCCCACCTTCATCTCACTCCTTCCTTGTCCACATTGACCAGCCTAGCCTGCCCTTAGTTGCAGTTAACCTGCTTTTTTTCTCTGCTTCTAACTCCTGTCTGCCTACTTGCCATGCACTGCAGCCCGACCCTGGCAGGAAGGCCCCTCCGCCTGGGCCCAGCAGGCCCTCGGTGAGGCTGGTGGACGCCGTGGGGGATGCTAAGCCTCAGCCTGTTGACTCCTGGGTCTAGCTTGCATGCCTGGTATGTTCCTTCACTTGGTTGGTTTTCCCCTCTGTGGACTGGGGCTTGTTTGTCCCTGCTTGCTGCATGTCTGAGCTCCCTGTGTGACCCCCTGGTGGGACCCAGGAAGACCCAAGCTAAACAGGAGGTTCCTCCCAGGGCTCACAGCCCTGTTGCAGCCCCCAGAGATCAGGGTTCTGAGGAGACAGGCCCTCTATTTCCTCAAATACCCCCATCACAGGGCCCTGTGAGGACCAGCAAGACAGGACTGGCCCTGTTGTCAAGGCTCTTGGCATGGCCCACCCTTCAGTACACAGCCACTGCTTCTGTGTAGCCTCTGCAGGCAGCTGCCCTATGTGGAGGCTCCCAAGTCACCCTGCTGTATTTTGCCGGCTCTGTTGCCTGTCTGGGCTCCTGGCTAAAGCATCTGTCTTTGTCTTCTTTTGCAGGGCCCTGGCCCGGCTGTTTGTTCTTAGGGATCACATCGCAATAGCTGGAAGGGCTGTCTTGAGCAGACCCAGTCCTGGAGCCGGGAGCCCCACCCTTAATGTGGCGGGTTGGCCAAGCCTCTTGTCCCAAGCCAGGGCCTGACTTTATGGATATCCCTTCTGTTTTACCCTCCCCTCTCCTCCACTCTCCTGATCTAACTCTCCAGGCCTGAGTTAGCTGCTTACTGATAAGGTGCTGTGTAGTGGGAGAGAAGGGGTAGGGATATCCCCATGCACAGTGCCACAGAGGAACAAATACAAGCCTGGAGTGGAGGTCCTGGATCAGGCAATAGGACAAGGAGGGGGCCTTGAAGAACTTGGGCTCCCAAGGGTGGCTAGAGTACTACCCTGCATGCAGGCTGACCACAGTGAGGGTTGCTCCAAGAGAGTCCAGGCAGGGAAGTTTAGGAGGCAGATAGCTTGGGGGACAAGCTGTGCTTGCCCCCAGCCCCTGCCCTTGGATTCTTGGGACACCTTCCCTCTGCAGTGTACTCTTCCTAAGCTGCCTGTGGCTGGGGCCACCCTGGCTGTTGTTGCATCTGCATCTGCCTAGAACCTCAAGTAACCTCGGGGCCTGACTGCCAGCAGCAGCGGGGGAACTGCTCTTCAGTGCCTGCTGTTTGTGACTTAAAAATGAAGAAAACTGACAAAAAGCATTAAAAATGAAACCAAAATAAGACTGTATCAGCAAACATTGAAATTTTTGTAAGAAAATTTAAAGATTAAAAAAGCAGCAAATGAACTGATTCAGTCTTCTGATTCAGCTCACAAGAGCAGCACCAGATTACAGAGGAAGAGGGTTAACTGAGCCACTGCTGCCACCTGGTGATGACATAGTTCAAGGCCCCTTGCAGTGGTGGTGGGGTGGTGGGAGGTTCTGCCCCTGGCCTGCAGGCACTGCTTACTTGCCTCCTGTTGGCACCCTCAGCCCAGGAAGGGTGTGCTGGCTGATTGATGTAGGTACAGGTGGGATCAGCTGGGGTGGGATTGATCTTTGTGTCTAGTCTTGGAAACAGGCCCCTTCAGAGGCTTGGAGGGGGTGGTGGATTGGTGCTTCCTCAGCAGCTGGGTGCCTGGGCAAACATGCCCTGTGATCTGAGCCCACTTCCTCTTCTGTAAGTCAGGAAGTAGGGCTGGAGAAATTGTCTCCTGAGTGCCACACATGGGTAGAGAGCAGCAGGGAACAGTGTGGCCCCACAGCTACCTGTCCCTAGTGCCTACCCAGTCAAAAGATGGTGCAAAGGCTGCTGTCATATTGTACATCAGGTAAGAGAGCAGTATGGTAGTTGAGAAGAATAACTGAGTGGATCTTATATCCAAATATTTAGATCTTTAATTTCTTTTATGATAAAAGATCACAGCATAACTAGAAAATAGGTTATAACT
>LZPO01099512.1:692221-704710 GCA_001675575.1 Neotoma lepida | reverse complement strand
ACAAGAGTCTCTCTCTCTAGCCTGGCTGTCCTGGAACTTGCTGTATAGACCAGGCTGGCCTTGAACTCAGATCTGCCTGCCTTGCCTCCTGGATACTGGGATTAAAGACAAGTGCCACCATATCTGGAAAGTTTATGATAAACTTAAGTTTATCATACTTAAGATGAAGTGTGGTATGAGTTGCTGGTGACAGTACTGTCACAGGCATTGTTGCCATTTGCTGACAGCCAAACAACATCTGGATATTTCCAATTTCCTGACTTCTTGCTGGGCCTAATTAGTGATGGCAGTGCCTAGGGATCTGGCACTGAAACTCTATGAGAATCTCATAGGTGACACCCATTGGTGACAGCAGGATGATATCTGCTTTGACTTTTTTTTTTTTAATCCCTATTGTTTTCTGATGTTTAGGATTAAACTCAAGGCCTCTTGCATCCTGGACAGGCACTGTGAGCCACTGTACCTTCGCCTCAATTAAGCCTTTTATCCACAGGTGCTTTCCAGGTTTATTGCAATGGTTTTGGACGGTGAGCTCACTACCTTTAGAGTGTGCCAGTGTATGACAATCTGGAACCACAACACTTGAGGACAGGCTCCAGAAGCATAGAGAGGTCAGCATGAGTGTGTGTCTTCTTGCAGAAGGAAGCTGGAAGGGGATCTCAGGGCAGGCTGAATGGTCAAGACTTTATGGGCTGCTTGGACCCTTGTAGACTGCCTTTTCCAGGCCGTCTACCACTTTCATGTACTCCAGGTATGAGCTGTAGTGTGTGCACTCGAAATTGTTGCTCCCCCTCACATATTTCAGGAAGTCAGGGGTTCCCGGGACGATGACATTGTCAGCCAGAAGTACCGTTCCCTTGTGCAACAGGCCGTATTCCTGCAGGGGACAGACAGGGAGGGTCATGAATGCTTGGTAAACCCATTGCAATCCAAGGGCAGCTGTTCTCCCATGGAGTCATTTCCAGCTACTATTCATTCTCCCCTGTATCCATCCCCAGCCCTAGAGGGGCATGTGGGCATCACAGGTTTGTAGGTTGACTGAGAAGAGAGATGGTGGGACCAGAAGGTCCATTTCCCTCAAACATTCTATGCCAAAAATATGGGGTCTTCACCAACAACCCTGAACTTGAGGATCTGTTCTAGACTTTCCACCTGGGTCAGGGAAGACACTAGGTGCCTGGGCTCTGAGTAGGAGGAGGGAGTTGTTTCTGGGCCCCTAAAGCAATGGCTCCAGAACCTGTGGTTGTGAGAAACCTCACGTGTAGGGTACTTGTCTGTCCACTCTGGCAAGTATGGCAAGTTATGTCTGCTGACAGCATGACAGCATATAAATAACAAAGTTCCTGACAAGGAAGTGTACCTTGTGTGTGTGTGAGGGGGGGGTGGCGCAGAGCAGGAAACGGGATACCTGGATGTCTTATTTGAAAGTTGCCCAGGAAGTTGAGGGGTTTGTTTTTAACATAATCATGAACAGCAGTCCTGTCTGATGTGGCCCACATCTGTAAACTCAGCATTCAGGAGGCTGAGGCAAGAGGATTGAAAGTTCCAGGCTAGCCTGGACAACATAAGACATTTGTCTTCAAACACATACACACAAAGCAACCCAAAAATGGAAAGTAAAATCCAGTAAATAGCCAGGGCTGAAGTGTAGCTCAGTGGGAACCATGACCTAAGGTTCTGTTCCCAGCACCACACACATAAAATAAAAATATCCCCACCATCCTTACGCAGGGGNTCTGTGCCACTGTAGAACAGAGCTGTACTCCTAACCATTGTCCAGGGCTCCAGCTGGTCCCAGTGGTTGGGGGTGGCAATCTCCAACCTGTGGGTTATGAGAGAGCTGAGGGACCCTCAGGCAGTCAGTAAATTCAGGGGATAGTCTCATGCTACAATGTGAATGAGTTTCACTATGAATTACAGTGAAAGTAGAAAACAATGTCTTGTCAGCACTGGTTGGAAAGACCTTGCTGAAGAACTGCTCTGGAAGGAAGGCATCTACCCAGTCCAGAAAGGGGCCTTGCAATTCAGGGTGGGGAAGGAACCGGATGAGCAGGGAGTTCCAGGCTCAGCCAGGGACCTGGAAACATCCAGAGTCACATGTTGATTGTCAGTAAGACTAACAACATCCAGACATAAAACTTCCTGATTTCATCATGACAAGAAGGAAGACAGGCACTTTTGGAGGTGCTGGGGACCCACTGCCCTTCAGGAACCATGCCCTATCCCAGGGCAAAGGCAGCACCTGTCCTATCTGTATTTGGGTACCATGAGCCTCCTGAAAGACATCTCAGGTGAAAGTGCACCTGTGTGTGAGTAACTGGGCTTCTATGCTAAGGAGACAGTAGAGTGCAGAATACTGTAGGTAAGATGTTTGTGGGACAGGGTCTTACTACATAACCTAGACTGGCCTCAAACATGATCCTCCTGCCTTCAAGTACTAAGATTATATGGGCACCACTAAGCCTGGTGGTGAGGTTAAGTTTATTTTATGATCACCATTCTTAAAGGTTTGTCCTCTGGGTTCAATTCTCTACAATCATACATCGAAGAAGAAAAAAATGTGCAGCCATTCCCAATGCACCCTGTCTTCTGGAGCTAATTGCCAGCTTTGAGCAGCAGTGCTGAGAACCGTTAGTCTCTTAGTTACTGAATAGCAATGTCTGCTGTTTTCCTAAAAGCAGGCCCCTGCAGTTATCACACACATAAAGCTGCAGAGACCCACTCCCTGCACTGCGGTCTGGCTCTCCTGTCAGGTGGAGCCTGACCATTCAGCTGCCTGCTGTCTGTAACCTCATGCTCATACTGTCTGCCAGGGATGGGCCTGTCCAAGCCAGCTTCCCATGGCTAGCCTGCCTTGCTGGTCTCCTTTCTATCCCCTGGCTGCCTGCCCTCTTGTTAGAAACAGATTCTCTGGTACAACTTCCTGGCCCTGGTATATCCCTGTCTCCCACCACAGTGCTCAGCACTTCCACAGCAGTTTGAAGGACCTCTGAAATACCCTCCCTATGCACCATCCATGCCTCACAAGGTCAGCAAAAATCCTTTTAGATGCCAGGACTCACCTGCCCATCACTTGCCCAAAGCTCATGCCTGACTTTTCCTCTGTGCCCTTTTCTTCCCCAGAACTATCTGAACCACGCCCAAACCACAATGGCCTGTCCTGCCCATGGACTCGTTGGCTGACCCCTCACATTCTAGACCTCACTGTACATGACAGGGTGTACAACTCTTGAGACTACTGTGGCTGGATCATACACATGGACAGCCCAATCTGGCTGTGGAAGACTGTGAGGAAACCCAAAAAGGCCAGGAGCCTCCCTGTCCCCTCAAGCTCTAGTCATTTGGGAGTGAGAATGGTGCCCCCACTCATTAATGGGGGTCTTTGCTAGGTGAAGCTGGCTGAGCAGCAGTGCTGAGGGCTGGAAGGGGCTAGGGAGAGTGCACTTGTATAGCAGAAGCTTCAGGGAGATCCAGGACATGCTTGCCATTCCTGTGGCTAGCCTCAGTTGACCCCCAGTCAGACCCATGTGGTAGCCAGTTCTGCTCCCTTGGGTACTGAGCCCTGTGTCCTTCAGGCCCAGNTGTTCTAGTCTCTGGTGCTCATCCCACTCCCTAGCAAAACCTTGCTTGTAGGGCAGGGAATCCCTGGCCTGGTACTCCTACCCAGAACCCCTTTCCTTCAATTTCCACCTGCCACAGGGCCACTGCAGCCCACTAAATTCCCTGACTGTCCCTGGGCCACTCTCAGCAGGGCTCTTCAGAGAGGCCAAGGCCCAGTTACCCCAGCAGTGACAGCACACAGAAGCTATCCTGCCAAGCGGGGTCAGCTCAGCTCACCTCCAGGAGACGTGTGTCTGGCAGGTAGCGGTCTTTCCAGTGGTCAAGAAAGACCATGTCTAATGTGTCCACATCATACTTGGTCTTCAGCTGCGGGATGAGGTCCTGGGATGCCCCAATGAGGATGGTGACCTGGAACAGTGTTCTGTCAGTGCTGTGCCCACAAGGATATGCAGGAGCCTGCCTGGACCCCCACATGTATATACATCAATTTCTATGGGGCTCTGGAGAGGAGTCTGCACTGTGTAGTTTCTCCTGGGGCAGCCCTAGGAGTTGGTGGCTCTGAGGATAGGTCAGTAAGACTGTGTCCCTAACCTGCTGGGGTTTCTTCCTTTGACATGGCCGGTGCTTAGTGATTGAACCAAGCACCTCACCCTCCCCACTGCCTGCTCAGGCCTCCCAGCCACAGCTGCCACACTGGTTATAGGGTTATACTTTGTCCTGCAGGCCTGCAAAGTTGAGCATTTGCTGGGTGATGGCAGCATAGTCAGGGTTCATCTCCATGGTGATAAGCCTGCCTCCAGAGGGCAGCAGGCGGGCCATCCGTATGGCTGAGTAGCCACAGTAAGCTCCTAGCTCCAGCACCTGCGAGGGGTTGTACTCCCCAATCACTGCATCCATGATTTGGCCTAGAGGGTGGTAAGGAAGATATGAATATAAGCAGAAGGAAGGAACCCCATCCCCAGGTCTGGGCCTCACTCCTCTCTAGACCAGTAACATTCCCCCTCTTCTCATGCTCCTGACTGCTGCTGAGAAAGGTCCTTTGTCTCCTGATAGCCCAGAGGACCCCACTTCACATACGCTTGGAGGGTCCTCCGGCTTTTGCACACACGGGCCCCCTGCCCACCTACCTGGTTCCTTCATGTGTAAGGGGGTTAGGCAGGAGCATGACCCATGATTCCCTCTCACTTTAACAGGCTCCCCTGCAAGGGCCGCCACGCCCAGTCCTGGGCTCCCACTTCTAGGCCACCGCCTGCAGGCCGGGCCACGCACCTTTCGCAGCGCCCACATTCATGGCCCACTCCTTCTCTGAGCAGTAGGTGTCAATGGCCTCCAGTACGCTCTGGGGGTCTCCAGGCTTGGCGTGCTGCTGCACATAGCGAAGGATGCGCTGCTCCTTTGTGTCACCCATGAGCAGGTTGCGGACTGGCTGCTGCACGAACTCAAACCAGACGATCGCTACCAAGCCCCAGCCCAGGTGTCGCAGGAACAGGAGGAGGGCCAACAACAGGAGACCCAATGAGATGATAGCCAACAGCATCTGCGGGGCCAGAGCAGGGTAGGCAGTTTTATGTGGTCTGTGCCCTTCCTGCCTCACCCACCCTGTGCTTAGCTCAGTGCACCCATTGGTCCCTTGTGCTAAAGGAGGGCCAAAGTCCAGAGCGTACGCCCACATGACTCACTGGGTCAGAGCCAGGGGAGACTTGCACCCTGCTCACTACAGCCTGCTGCTGGCCAGAGCAGACAAATGAGTGCTTCCGGAGCCCTGTGTGGAGGTCAGTGAGGCATGGTTCCCAACCCTAGGTGCCTTCTCGGTGAAGGAGGTGTCATCTCACACTGAACTGGCATTCTGACTGTTTCAAGCTGAAAGAGGAACTGTGGGTACAGGATGGGCCACATGACCTGTCTGTCCCTANACGCAGCAGAATGTGAAGGTTTCTTGGGAGGGGTTCCTCTGTTACCAAGACAGAACAATAGCTGTCATCAAGCAGAAACTGTTAATGGGGCTGGGGCCCCAAATAAATTATCTCATTGGAGTGACCCTCATTTTCCAGCTGGCTTCATAGCCTCCATAGATTACCAAATGACATCCCTAGAATTCACCAGCCTACTCCAGAGATCTGTTTCCCCATTTTTCCCTACAAAATTATCATTCTTTGCCTCAGAAAGCAGGAAAGCTGTGGCCCCTTGTTCTTGATTTCCTTTTGGTTGTAGATAGAACCTTGTGTGTTCAAGGCAAGCACTCTACTACTAACCTTCATTATCAGCCTGTTTTCTTGAGCCAGGCTATATAGCCCAGGCTGGTCTTGAACTCATAATCCTCTTGAGGGCTGGGATTACAGGTATGTGCCACCATGTCCAATGTTTTGGTCATTTCTCTGATCTACATGTCCTTGTGGAAATCTCCAGGGCTGTGCATGTGCTCTCCTCTTGCTGTCCAGCCTTTATTGACTGACTCACTCGGCTGAAGACCCACAAAGGAACTAAGTGAAATACTGGGATTGACTGAAGTAGGGAACAGCTCCAGATTACAGATCCTCTGAGACCATGTGAAAAGGCTGGGTGAGCTCAACGGTACAGTGCTTATCTAGCACACGTAAGGTCCTGAGTTCTGTCCCCAGCACAAGGTGAGTGTGAGTGAATACATTCACACACTCACCTTCTGGCAAGCAAGAGCTGGGGAGAGGAGCCCAGGATTTAATTGAGGAAGTTTAACAGATTCCCACGCTGACACTGAGCAAAGTTCACTATTCACAGCACAAGCTTGTGATTCATACCACAGACCCAAAACAGAAAGACATAAGGAAGAGGAACCAGGGAAATGGCCACCAAACACTCTGTTCCAAACATTTACAGTTCCTTCCCCTTACAGTGCCTGCGCACTGGTGACTATTACAAAACCTGACCTCAGCTGGAAGGGCTTGGGAAGAGTCTTAAGAGGAGGCAGCCCCAAGCCCTAGGTGCAATGGCTGCTTCAGGACAGTCTCAGGAGAGAGCAGAAGCAACCTGAAAGCCAAGGCTTCACCGCCCACACACACTCACAGTTTATTTCCACAAGGCAGAATGCTCATGCAAGTCTGCATGCACTGGGCCTGAACCCTCACACGCATCTATGGGCTTCCATCAGTCAAGTGACCTCACATCCAAGCTCTTGCCCTTATGATCTACTGTAGAATGGGCCTGGCCTCCACCCTTTTTGAGCTGAGCAGACGTGGAAATTGTGTGGAATTCTGAGGAACTCAATTTGGCCTTTGGTCAGTTGACAGAAACTGACCTAGAATTGACCAAGGTCCAGCCATTCCAGCACCTTCTCAGCCTCAGGGAGTGTGGACATCACTTAGAAGCCTCCCCAGCTGGGGACCCTGTTGTCATATGTACCTGAACCTTGGGGGAAGCAGGAGAAAGCTGCTTTGCTCAGGCTATAGCACCCACCACCACACACGGAAAGCTAGTTAGACAGCACACATGTAAATCTGTAGGAAATTATCCAGGAGAACCATGGCCCATGTGACCACTGTGCAGCTTACCAGAAATGGTCAAGGGTGTGTGCAGCAAAGTGGGAACAGGTGCCAGAGCCAGCCCGCAAGGCTGAATGCTGGGGCCATGGGCATATACATGACACTGGCTTCATTTCACTCCTTTCTTATGGCTTAGATTTCCTAACACGTGCTTGGGTGTCTTAGTTTATGCTACCCATTATCATTACTAGAAGTAGCATTTGAGTGGTGAGACAATGAGCTATTTTGTTTTATCTGTCTGTCTGTTCATCCATCCATCCATCCATCCAATCCATCCAAAATCCAGCTTAGGGAGGTAGCACAGTAATACAGCCCCCACTGTCCCCTAAAAGTCTTGTCCCCTTACTTGTGGGGGTCCCCCACAGTGCAGGGCTCTACTGCTCGACAGCCCTCTCTGCTTTGTGCAGCTGTGGGGAGTAGATGTTGCCATTGCCCCCCTGGCCATGGGAAAGGGGGCAGGTTTGTACTTACCTAGCCACTGAGAGACAACTACCAAACTCAAGCAGTCAGTTACTTCCTAGGGTTTTTGCAGAACCAAATATTCAAGTGAGGAAGCCACTTGTGGCAGTGCACACCTGTAATCCCAATAGGCAGAGGCAGATGGGCTACACTGCAACCTATTTCTCAAAAACCAGAAAAGACTTTGCAAGTGAGGAAATGGAAACACGGGGAGCGCCACGGCCGCCTGCACAACTCCGTCGAGGAACCAGGCAGCTCCTCTCATCTGGAGTGTGTGGACCACAGCTCTGAGCTCTAATGTGGGCTGGAATAACTGTTTAGGAGTCCTGGGCAGAGGCCAGGCTCAGTCATGAGTGGCCTCAGCAGACCACATATTTAGTTGATCTTAGTTGACCACGAGAGTATAAAAATGAAGGGACATGTCAGTAACTGAGACGGAATGGAAGACTTGCTGCTGGTAAGACTGTCAATCCTAATGCTGTTGATTCTTAAGCACTAACCAGATCAGTCTACTGATTTAATAACCTTTACCAGAAATCCCAAGGGCATTTTATTTTCAGTAGAGAAATCCATGCTAAGTTTTATTGAATCTCTAGGGAGCATGAAGAGCCAAAACAATCTTGAAAAAGAGGTACAAAGGCAAAGGACTTAATTTCCTTATTTAAAACTAACTACAATCTGGGCAATGGTGGCACACGCTTTTAACCCAGCACTCAGGAGCAGAGGAAGGCAGATCTCTGTGAGTTCAAGGCCAGCCTGGTCTACAATGTGAGTTCCAGGATAGCCAGGGCTACACAAAGAAAAAAAAATCTAACTACAAAGCTACAGTAATTAAAACAGTTGGGCACTATGAAAATCTACTCCCAGCACTCAGGAGTCTGAAGATCATGAGTTTGAGGCCAGCCTGGCCTATACTAGACTCTGTCTCAAGTCAATCAATCAAATCAATAAAAATAAAAAGCAAAATCTCAAAAAAGCAAAAAGTTTAGAGCTGGAGTGTAGCTCTGTGGTGTGTAACAAAACGTGCATAAAGTGTTTTAAAAGCTGGGGGCACAGGGAGAGGCTGGGATGCAGCTCAGCTGGCAGAGTGCTTGACTGGCATTCAGTGGGTTCCAGTGCCACACCAGCTTAGCATAGTGGCACAATATTCAGGAGGTGAAGACAGAGGTCAGAAGTTCAAGATCATCCATGTGAATTAAAGGCCGGCCTGGAAAACATAAGATCCTGTCTCAAAAGGGGGAGGGGGCGGTAAACAAGGAAGACACAAAGCCTTGTATCAAAGTCTCTTAACATCAGTTACAGGTACTGAGGAAATGCTTATCAAAGCCACCCTGGAAAGAGTATTTCACTGCCACTGAAATGGCTTTTTTCTTGGGTGGGATACCGGGGATTGTGCACAAGGTTTTACTGGGCTTTACACCACCAGCCACTTACCCTGGGACAAGTTGTCATTAAATTGTCCAGGCTGACCTTAAATATACTCTGTGGCCCAGGCAAGCCTTGAATTTACAGTCTTCCTGCCTCTAACTCCCAAGTAGCTGGGAGCCTAACCACTAGGCTTGATTTTTTTTTGTTTCTATTTTAAAGTAGGATAATAAAGTTGGTTAAAACACGAAAACATTGGAACCCTTGCACACTGCTGAGATGAAACCGGTGGAAACAGTCTGATGATTCCTCAAGAGGCCATCCCAAGAATCAGCATGTGACAGTGNAGCCAGAGACACTTGTCTGCTCTTGTTCCCAGCAGCGTGACTCATAGGAGCCCACAGTGGAAGCAACCCCAAGCTTCTCTAGGCTGGAGAACTTCACAGTGCAGTGTGTGCTGCTCAGGTGAAGGGGGCACCAACTCATGCTGCAGCACGGATGGGCCCTGCAAGCAAAATTGTCCAGACACAGGACAGCAAATACCACAGGAGTCCACTCACAGGCTGGAAGCGGATTAGCCACTGAGGCTGAGGGGAGGGGGAATTCTTCAATGGGTACTGAGTTACAGTTCAGAAAGATGGGAGAGTTCTGGTAAAAGTTACACAATATTGTGAATGCCCTTCGTGCCAGACAAATGGCCAAGTCTGATGTTTTCATCCTAAAGTTATTTACGAAAGTGCCGGGGGGTGGGGGTGGGGGTGGGGGACTGGAAAAGGATGTTAATCATCTGCTAGTGACACCAGCAAAAGGCTGATTATGCTGAACCCTGAGTTTCGTATAGTGAGTGTTTAACACGTGTCCCCAGCATGTCCGAAACATACAAGCTCCTGGATGTGAGAAGTTTGATCTCACACACACGAGTCTGGGTTAGAATCTTTACTGTTAAAAACTATTGACTTTGGGTTAGTTCAAGGAGGAGGAAGCGGAGCCAGCTACTCTTCAGAATGAGCTTTATTAAGAGAACGCTTCAAGCCAGGCGGTGCTGGCGCANGCCTTTAATCCCAGNACTCGGGAGGCAGATCTTTGTGAGTTAGAGGCCAGCCTGGGCTACAAAGTGAGTTCCAGGTCAGCCAGGGCTACAGAGAAACCCTGACTCTAAAAACCAAAATAAAATTTAAAAAAGAGAGAGAACCTCGAGATGGGGCTGGGGGCAAAGTCAGAGCATTATGAGAACAATGGGAGAGATGGCGTCAAGTGGGAAGAGGGGAAGGCATCATGTACAGCATGGGATGTGAACCAGGTACTGGACCGAACCATAAACTTACCTTATAGCNGTGAGGGGAAGGGCTGCAAGGCCCCAGCAGGGCTTCTGAACTACTTTGGCTAAGAGGGAGAAGGGTCAAGAGGGAGAGAAGAAAACAGGAAGGGAGAGGAGACGGGGAAGACGGAGCTTGGTGGTGCACATCTGTAGTTCCAACACACAGGAGGTTGAGAGGAGGGGCAAGAATGAGTTTGAGGCCTGGTCTACATACTGCATTCCAGGCCATCCAGGGCTGCACAGTGACAACTGTCCCCAAAGCCCCAGGGCCACGTGAGATTTTGTTTTTAGAACAGGTGGAGGCCATTTGCCTCCATGGCACCACTCCACTGCCTGCTGCATCTGGGTGTTTCCAGTTGCCATCTTAAGAAGGAACAGCAGCAATGGAGCTGGGACACTATGTCTGCAAATACCACCTGAGCCTTCTCTGTGCATCCGGACACAGGCTTTCTGAAGGGTCCCGAGCATTCCACAGGCTGCACTCTACTCCCAGATCAGATCTGTTTCTTCCAAGATCAAGATGCTCTTGTGACTGAGTAGCAGGAGACCAAGAGGGAGACTTGTGGAGGCAGGAATCCCAAGCCTGGTCTTAGGACAGGTCCTTGGGGCCTGGCACATCTCTCACTGCTGGGCAATTCCCTCCTCTGTAAACTGGGGTGAGAGTCCCAAGGATCCTGCGTGATTGAGGGCAAGGCAGGACAGGAGGTTACATAGCACCTAGTACCTGCTGGTCACAAACATGCCCAGGAAGCACAGAGTACCCATCCAAGACGTGGGTAGTCTGGCCTAATGAGCCAGCCCCTGGGACAGTAATAAGCCCAGCTTAGATGCCTCCAGGACTGGGCAGACACGGGCTCCTGCAGCTGGCACAGTGGCCGGGCTTCATACCCCAGATGGCAACTCCTCCCAGCCCTGCAGATGGACCCTCAAGACCATGCACACAAGCATCCTACCAGTTAGGCCCCTGCATTCCCCATTATTTAAAGAGAAAGCCAGACATGTGACAGCAACCCAACAGCTGGGAGACCAAGGCAGGAAGCTTACCAGTTTAAAGCCAACGAGCTACACAGTGAGTCCCAAGCCAGCTGTGGCTACNGAGTGAGCTCCTATGGTGCATCCCAGGAGTTAGACCAGCCTACTGAATCAAAGAGCCCCAGATGAGTAAAGGACCTGTCTCAAAAAATAAAGTGGAGTCTGGATGGATGACTCAGTTAAGAGCACTGGCTGCTCTTCTAGAGGACCAAGGTTCTCAGCACCTGCATGGTGGCTGAAAACTGTAGTTAGAAATCGAAGGGATCCAATGCCTTCTTCAAGCCTCTCTGAGTACTATGCATACATACATACATACATACATACATGGTACACAGATACATAGGCAGGCAAAACACCCATACACATTAAATAATAAAAAATAGGCGGAAAGTGAAGAAGACAGCTGATGCTGACCTCTGACTTTGGTTTGCATGTGCATATATCCATACCTACACCAGCCCATACACATACCACACACACACAAACAACCCACAAATTAATAAGGCTGAGAGGTAGGTCATGCCTAACATGTATGAAGCTCTGAATTCAATCTTTAGTATCCCATAAAACTGGGTATAATGCCACATACCTACAGTTCCAGCACTCAAGGGTGAAGGCAAGAGAATCTGAAGGTCATCCTCAGCTGTGTAGCACATTCAAGACCTGCCTGGGCTACATGAGAACCCGTCTCAGAGCCTCCTCAGTGCCCAGTGCAGGGCACTGCCCTCCTCTGCTTTCTTCTCAAAGCCAGCCCCGCCCCTCCCACCCCCGTGTGATCTAAGGGCCTTTATCCTGCACAGGCACTTTCACACTGCAGTGACTCCTGCCCCACCACAGGATTCTTGAGAGACCCAGTGCTAGGGGCAGGGTTGCTTTCCCACTCTCAGCAGGAAGCAGGCCTCCAAACACCTGAGGAGAGGACTGAGGATGGTGAAGGGCAGAGAGAGCTTGACAGGCCTGCCGGGGTGATGTTCTAATCCCAACAGATTGTCTCTATCTAGGAAGCTGTAATTTCAGGCAGCTCGTGGGCTGGTGACCAAGGACTCCAGCAGCTGTCCTTTTGGCCAGATCTGGTTCCCTACCACCCAATCCACTGCATGTGACCTGACACTGACCTTTTGATCTCACTCACTGCACAGTATATGGCCACCCACCCCTCCCACCACAGGCTCTGGACACAGGCTCTGGGCCCCATCACACCAGCATCTTAATCCTGCTGGCTTTGTCCTGTTGTATGGT
>LZPO01099512.1:676082-690362 GCA_001675575.1 Neotoma lepida | reverse complement strand
AAAAGTGGAGGTATAAGATGTGGAAGTCTCTCTCCATTTTGGAGGCGGCGGCAGTCTAAGGTGAGTCTGGTAGCTGTTCCTAATTCCTCTGATCTCTGTCAGACTTTCACCCCATCTCTGCCTCTGTGTTTTATTTAACAAGACTATTTAGAAAATCCGTCTTACAGGAGAGTAGCTAGATGGAGGTGCCTTTAATCCTAGCACTTGGGAAGAAAAGTAGACTGATCTTTGTGAGTTCAAGGGCAGTCTGATCTTCATAGTGACCAAAACCCCCCAAAAAGTAAAAAATTAAAAATGAATAAAGAATTAAGGACATGGATTGAGTAAAAAGAAAGGAAGACTTAAGCTTGAGTGCTGTCGTCCAGCACATCACCGCTCCATAGGGTTCTGTTTTTTATCTGCTGGTTATAAAAAGAAGCTGATTTTTCTTGAGCTATCCATGACTTGTAATTATTCAGTAAATATACTTTGTTAAACTAAATTGAAACATTTATCTATTCCTCATTGTCTGATCCCTCCAAATATGAAAACTTACCAAGCACTTCCTTTCATGGTAAAAGCTACTTGCATAGCTGTAATAGGATCTATATTCTCCCACAGCAGGACACAAGTGCAAACTTCAGGCAGTGGTTGTTGACAGGAGTGTCCACTGGAGAATGATTACCCAGAAGCAGGGANCGCCAGAGGGCTTTAAGGAACTAAATTTGAGTTTCTTGAGCCAATGTTTACAAAACCCTCTTGAAAAACTTTGCTGGCTGCAATTTCACAAGTTAGCAAGCTCCAAGTTAGCAAGGTACATGAAGAGATTGTCTCAAAACAAAACAACTCCATGCTGTTCCTGAAAACAAACATGCACCAAACCATGGGATATGGTGGCACACACCTATAATCCCAGCTCTCTGGAGACAGGTTTATCTCTGAGTTCAAAGACAGCTTAGTATACAAAGTGAGTTCCAGGACAGCCAGGGCTACACAGAGAAACATTGTCTTGAAAAACCAAAGTAACAAGTAAGTAAATATATATATAAAAAAAAAATTCTGGTTTTTATTAGAATTGGCTTGCTTATTCATACCAGTGCAGTAAGAATAGTAATTGGCCTCAGAGGTCCACAAAGAATTGTAAACTTTTCAAAAACCTCTGAAGGCTCAGAAGCATCCCATAATCTGCCATCAGACCTCAACGCAGTGTCCATAAATTTGGGTGTACCTTTTTCTTGAGGTCATCCAAGTATTCTGAGGTTCCTGGGCCTGCCTTGAACTCACAAAGATTTGATTGCCTCTGCTTCCTGAGTGCTGGAATTAAAAGTGTGCTCAGCTACAATTCTTTTTTATTTTTATTTATGTATCTGTGTGTATGCCCAGAGAAGAGGGCTTGGATCTCCTGGAGCTGGAGTTTCAGGTGGTCATGAGTCACCGAATTCGGGTACTAGAAAACAAAGTCAGGTCCTCTAGAAGAGCAGCATTTGTAACCCCGATCCATCCCTCAGAACCCAGATTTTTTGTTTTGTTTTTTGAGACAGAGTTTGTCTGTATAGCTCTGACTGTCCTAGAACTTGTAGAACTGTAGACCAGGCTGACCTCAAACTCAGAGGTCCTCCAGCCTCTGCCTCCTGAGTGCTGGGATTAAAGGTGTGCACCACCACCACAGGCTTAGAATTCTTTTTAAAACAAGAATAATCTTGGGCTGTGGCATAGCTCAGTGGTATAGAGGATTAGCATATACCAAAGCCCTGGGTGCAATCCCAGTACTGTGCAAAAAGTCAAAATGTTGCTTTATCTTTGATCAAAAGGGAGGTGATTTTTGGGTTAAACAGAGAAGCATAACACATCTGTACATCTTATCAGATTCTTAAGTTTCCTTTCTTCTTCTGTCTTCTCCTACAGCTTGGACTTGCTACATAGGCAAGACTGGCCTTGAGTTCCTGAGCCTCCTGCCTCTACCTCCCAAATGCTGTAAGTTCAAGCATGACTGTTGTATATCCTCACACCCAGATTTCAGATTCTGATCTTGCTTACTGTCTGAGGATTTATGACCTACCTCTGAACTGGATTTCATCCCGTTTTCTTACATGCTTTGTTGATTACTTTTTTGAGGTGTTGGAGCGTGGGGGCTCATGTTTGAGCCTCAAATTTGCTATGGAGATGAGGATGGCATTGAATTTCTGATCCTCCTGCTTTACTTTCTGGGTGCTGGAAATACAGACATATCCCACCATGCCTAGTTTTATGAAGTGTTAGGGATTGAACCCAGGGCCTCATATGCATGCTAGGCAAACACTCTACCATCTGAGCTACATTCCCCACCCTTCTCAAGTCAGGAGAACTTAAGGGGAAAAGGAAAAGAAGCCCCTTATCCCAGGATCTAGTTTATGTTTCCCTGTTGGCTGAAAGTCAAGAAACTTCAATACAGCTGATAAAGCCAAAACTTCCAAAAAAAATACTAGTGTTTTCCTAAAGGCATTGCAAATGATGTTAAAACAACCGGCCAGGAAGACCACTCAGTTCCGATCCCCAAAACCACTTAGCCAAACACGGAACTACATGTCTATAATCCCAGTGCTGTGAGATGAGAGATAGATGGGACCTCAAAAGCTTTGGGCCAGCTAATATAGCATAGGGAACAGTAAACAAGAGAAAAGACACTGCCTCAACCAAAGCAGAAAGTGGGAAAAGACAGCTGGGGTTGCCCTCTGACCTCCACGTGTTCATCATGGCATGTACTCGCCCATACTCCCCCTCGACAAACAAACATACACACATAGAGCCAGACATGGTGGTTCCCAAATGTCATCCCAACACAGGAGATGCTGATGCAGGAGTCCTGGTGCAAGTTTTAGGCCAGCTTAAAAAAGAGGAACCAACAACCTGTGCCTACTTAGAGCCGGAATGTTGGTGACTAGGAGCTTCACTGTGTTAGTACCCTCTCATCCCCTAATTAAAAACGTTCTTCACAAGACCATCTCCCAGCTTCATCTGCAAAAAGAAAACTGTGCCTCCTTCTTTTTTCAAAGACAGGGTCCCATTCTGTAACCCAAGCTGGTCTGGAAATCACTATGTAGCACGAACAGGCATCAAATTCATGATGGCCCTCCTGAGTGCTGGGATCCCAGGTGTGTGCTACCACACTCCGCTTCATCTTTAAAACTGGGAGTAAATACATCCACATATGACATCTAGCTTTAATATCTAGCTACAACTCTGTTCTCAATTTTTCTCCTTCCTAATTTCTTTCACTTGGAACAAAAGCCTCACAGTGTGGGTCCTTGTCGGACCCAGGCTCGATGCAGCTACCCTGTCCCACCAGGATCTGCAGGTTGAATCCTGACAACCTGATAGAAACTTTAGAGCCTTCAACACACCAAATACCCTGTGGACAACCTTCTGCCTGCAGCCACAGTTCCACGTGCCACGTGGGAAGTCCTCTACGGGGTCCACACACTGTTCTGGGAAATGATCATGCCTGAAACCTGTGGTCAATCACTTCACTTCATACACTCAGGATACCTGGAAACCCTTCAGACGGCTCCTCAACCACCCTGTCAGAGATACCTGGCCCCTGACATCTAGAAACGTGTTCAACACTTGTGGACTGGACTCAAAAGCCAATTTGTAGCAAACACTAACCTTTATTTGTTTTCTCTAGAACTGCCCTCATAAAACCCCTGCTCCTGGCCAGCTAGCAAGTATCTTTGTCCTAGTACATCTAGTCCTTGTGAGACAAAAGGTCATGGAGAGAAAATGCACTTCTCTTCAGCAGGGTGTCTCCGGCTCCTGGAAAAGTGTCCTCTCCTTGAACAAGAAGGCTTAGCCACATTTGGCCAAGCTCCTTTTAAAGACTTAAACATGAACCTTTTGAAAGTTTAAGGCTGCATCCCTAGAGAACTTTAGACCCCAAAGTGTCTGCTTGAGAAAATTCAAGATGGTTGACCTAATTTCCCCTAGCCTCATTTTCTGTGGGAGAATGGGAATTAAGTTCCAAAAGCGCCGGCCAGCAGCAAAACCATGAGGGGCTGCCCTTCCCTTCCTTTCATTGACTTCCGCACTCCCTTGTTCCCCTTCGGAACCACATCCACTTGGTGCCACCTCTGCCTAAATAGGGATGACTCAGCTAGTGGTTCCCCTGGCAGCGTTCCTAGGTAAAATCTGCCCCTCCATTAATTAGAGTAGTGCTGTATCTCTGTGACAAGCTGTCCTCTTGGGCCCTACCCCACCACAAGCTCCTAAAAGCGGCTACAATTACTAGTGACAGCTCCCACTGTACTCCTAAGGCTTGGAGGGCCAACAAGGACCCTAAAGTCCCTGCTGGAAGACTGCCTCTTTCTCTCACATTGTCCCAAAGCCTGCCCTAGCGCTCCTCAGCTTCAAAGGGTAGCCCATTTTCTTGCAAGGAGAGATCCAGGGTTGTCCTCAGGCCTCTCGGAGAACACCTGTTAAGGAGATTGCTTAACAGCTTCCAACTCCACTGACCACACCCCCTGGTACCTCTGACCCTAAGGTTCTGATCCCAACCCAAGAACTAAGTGAGACCCTCTTATGATGGGCCAGGGTCTGGATGTGCCACATCCTGTCCAGGTTAAGCCCAACTCCAGGGACAGGCCTACCAGGCTTATCTCTCACCCCAGCACTGATCTTTAAGCTCCCCTCAAGAAGTGTGGAGACCTGCTTTGCTTCAGCGACCACCCAGCCAGGATCAGACCCCTTCCCAAGACACATTCCCCAGCCCTGGCCCACGTTTCCCTAGGTTAGATCCAGTACCCAGGTCTGGAGAATCCCCGACCGAGGGCAGCGCCCTTCAGCCCAGTTCCAGTTCCACGGGTGCAGAATCCGATCCCCGCGTCTGAGCTCCGCGCGGAGCAGGCGCTCGGGCCGCAGCACTCACCTCGCCAAGGCCGCGCACAGGTCTGGGCGGGAGGCGCGAACGGCTCAGGCAGCGCGAAGGGCAGCCCCGACCGCCTGAGGTCCCCAGACCATGGCGGCAATGGTGGCGGCGCTGCGCGGACCGGTCGCCCACTTCCGGTCGCGGACACGGGCCTGGACACGCGGGCCACGGGGAGCGGCGAACGCAGCGGGAGGTAGGGTGGGGTCGTGGGCGGTGNACGGGGAGAGGAAGAGGGTGTCTGTGCGAGTGTCCACATGGGGTCGCGGTGGCGGGGCTCTGCTGGAATGTGTCCGCGTGGGCGTGCCACGCAGGACTGGGTATCAGAAGACCAGTGTACTGGGCAGGAAGGGACCTTCTCAGATGACCAAAATGCTGGAGGTGCCCCGACTGAGGTCCTGTCCCCTGGATTAATTGGAGCCCCAGGTACCCCACTGGCCCACAACTCCCTAGTTGCAGGTCCTCTTTGTTGTTGTTGTTGTTGTTGTTGTTGTTGTTGTGATTTTTTGGTTTTACCCCTACACCCACCTGCATGTAGCCCAAGCTGGCCTCAGACTGCCTAGTTAGTTGCCACAGACTTTGGCCTTCTGGTTTCCTCCCAAGTTACAGTCATTGATTTCTTGTTTTTCTGTTTTGTTGGTTTTGGTTTTTTGAGTCACGGTAGGTCATGCAGCCCACGCTGGGCTTGAACTGCTCTTCCCGCCGCAGCTTCCAAATGTTGGGGTTACATGTCCACACCCTCATGCCCACCTAGCAAGTACTTTTTATTTGTACATGCAGGGAATAAATGAGAAGATGCTAGCGAGCCCGTGGGACCAAGCCCCATGCTTGTCAGGGTCTGTGTATATCCTTGGAAAGGAGAAGAAACAACTTGTTTGCTTTGCACCAGGGAGAGTTATTGCAGAAATCAGGATAGTAATTAACTTCAAACGGCCCTGGTGGAACTGGATACCCCTCAATATGGTTCACACTATCCTCGACAGGCCGGGCTCCTCCAGAGTTTCCCATCTGTAGTGGTATGGCCAGTCCAACGAATGGTCTTCACCAAGCATTCATTCACATGATGACCATCCTTAGTACTGCCCCCAGGATTTGAGTGACAGAACTCAATTCTGCCCACAGTGGGTGAGTAGAGGGACACGAGCAAGGACAGGCCAGGGTTCTTCACTGAGGTAGTGGCATGGAAGGGACAATGGCTGGCCCTTGGCCTGCAGGGGAAGGGGCAGGCAGGCTGACTGCATGATTGGCAGAGGCCTTTTAGCTAGCTGACAAAGGCACCCTGGGAGAGTCTTGGGAACCAGTCACTACCGGGTGAGGTGGGAACCTAGGGGACAGACCTTAGGGACCTACGGTTGTTCTTTCAACAGCTTTGCTAACTCCCAGGGCTCAGGCTCTTTCAGCCTTTTTGCTGCATATATTAGATGGGAACATTTACAAGGATTTTGTGGGGGTAAAAAAAAAAATCCATGTACCTATGTACCTATGCCATCACCCTTCACAGGGACAGGAAAAGAAATGGTTCAGCATTGACTGCTCTTCCAGAGAACCCAAGTTCAATTCCCAGCACCCATATGGTGCCCATTCCCAGAGGATCCAATGCCCTTGTCTGACCTCTGGCACTGCATGCCCATGGTATACACACATACTTGCAGACAAACACTCATCTGCACACAAATAAATAAAATCTAAAGGAAAAAACCTTTTTAAATCTGTAGATGAACTTCATTGAGCTCCCAAGCCTGGGAGGCCCCCTATGGTTGGGATTTGTTTTCAGGTGAGCAGGAGGCGCCTCTGTCTTGAGGATTCCGGACTTCAGAGCTTTGCTGGGGTGAGGATCCTCTAGGGTTTAGGGAAGATGCCATTTGCCATATGACTCCGGAGTCCACTTTTAAGTCCCCTCCAGCTTGCAGTCTGTCCTTTTGGAGCAGGAATACACCCATGTTTTCCAGCTGGGGGTATGGGTGTGGTGCATCACCCAAACAAGACTGTTGGCATCCTTTGAACAGCTATACAGAACCCCCACCCCACAGGCGACTCCTCTGAGTGGCCATTCCATCTAAGGGAACCTTCTTGCTTTATCAGAGCAGTGTGCCCTTTATTTGGACCTTGTCGTGTCTATTAGAGTCCTGCTTTCTGCTCACCTGTTCCAGAACACTGTAGGTCAGGAGGCAGAGATGAAGCAGAGACATGTTCTAGAGGTGAGGCTGTGGGCAGGAGGAGTGACCTAACCACAGTGAGTGAAGGCTAGCATATGAGGGTTCCTAGGTGTCCTGTGACATCTGCTGCCTAGGCTTTGCTCTGTAGAACAGCATCTCCTACCTCCAGCAGTCTGCTCATATCCTTCCCAGTACTGATCCTTGTGAACTTTCACTGTGGGCTTCTTCCAAGTGTTTATCAGAGGGGAGGCTCCTGGGTGTGCACAGTGGGAAAGCAAATGGCCCATGATAAGCCAGCCCTACCAATTGCTTGATAGCAAACAGGAGAGGGCACAGTGTAGGGCCTCAGGGAAGGGTGACCCAGGAGGAGCCCACTCTGGTAACAGGAAGGACTGGTGTCAGCAATGGAAGGTAGGAGCCTTTTCCAGGGATATAGGATCCCCCACTGTGTCCCCCAAAAGCAAGAGAGGAGACGGCTCTGCCTGTCAGGCTGGTCCTCTTTAGGACTGAGTGGCAACTTGCCTCCTCCCACTTAATCCTTTTTCTTCTCTAGGATCACAACAAAGCCATCAAATTATTTGTAACCGTTCAGGCCTTTTCAGAACTTGAGCCTGGGGTAGATTCAGTTGTGGGGCTGCAAACCGTGGGCCAACTCTCACCTTCAGCTGTGTGTTCCTATAGTGGGGTGCAGGCCTGTGACCTTGAGGGGTGTGGGAGCCCCAGGGGTTTCTCTGCAGCCTTGTCTACTTAGGGTGGATACAAAGACAGGTATGGCCACTAAAAATTATTATTTTTACATTTTATTTATGTATTTATTTAGTGTGTTCATGGGTGTGGGTGCACACATGCTCCTGGCACACATATGGAGGTGAGAGGACAACTCTGAGACTCTTGGCTGCATGGGCCCTTGGCTTATGTGTGGGAGGGGCTACACACATAGTCTTGGTTGCTATAATGAAGAACCACCTTCACCACTGAAAAGCTTGTAGACCGAATGAAAATGATTTTGTTCTGTCTGGCTCAAGACACTGGGTGAAGTCTTAGGTTCTGAGACTCCTTTTGGGAGTTAGGGAGATCCTCTGCAAAGATGGTCACATACCTGACAGCCAGCCTCACCACATGCTAGTTTCTGATTTGTGTTAACAGTGTGGTCACCCTGACTGCCCCAGATAGGCTTCCCCNTCCTGATAAGCTTTGTACCACATAGAACTATATAGAGCTGCTGGCCCTTCAGAGAGCAAGGCCAGGGCTGGCTCCAGCACCTTCTTACCTTCTGTTCTTCCTCAGCAGGGCAGCAGAGCTTCGATCTCTTGGTGATTGGTGGGGGATCCGGTGGCCTAGCTTGTGCCAAGGAAGGTATGTATTTTGTATTCTGCTGTGTTGGGGCCTTGAAGCTTTTCGGTCTCCTAGGAGAAGGTGTCACTGTGGGGATAGGCCATAAGTCCAGAAGCAGATGCTATGGAACAAATGTCTCCTCTAATCTGGAATCCACACAAATCNAGAGTCTGATCTCTCCTGAGAGTGGCATAGTCTCATCCCCATTTGTTTGTCTTAAATTTATTTTTATTATTTTTGAATTACGTGTGTATGTCTCTGCATAGGGGTATGTGATTNTGAGTGCAGGTTCCCACGGAGTACAGAAGAGGGCAACAGATACCCCGGAGCTGGAGTTACAGGTAGTTGTGAGCCATCTGACATGAGTGCTGGGAACTGAGCTCAGATCCTCTGCAAGAGCAGTCTGTTCTCTTAACCACTGAGCCATCTCTCCAGCCCCATATTTTGTTCTTGTTTCTGAGGTGGAGTCCCACTTTAATGAGATAGAACTGACAGACAATAAACCAGTACATATTTAAAGCTGGGCCTGATCATGAATTTCTGTGATTCTAGCTATTCAGTAGGCTGAGGCAGGAGGAACCCTTGATTCTAGGAGTTTGAGATCAGCCTGGGTAACAGTGAGACCCTGTTTCAAAGTAAATAAGTAAATCAATAAAAATCAAATGAGCAGTCTGACAGGTGGGTATATCTGTGAAACCTGAACTATGGTGAGGATGGTGACTGTCCCTGACACCTCTCAGTGGTGTGCATAACCACAGCCTTGTACTGACTGAGGTTCTGGATGCCAGCAGTCTAAGACCAAAGTGTCAGCAGGACTGGCTCCTTCTGGCTTCTCTCCTCATATCTTCATGTAGACTCCCCTGTGTCTGTACCCTAATCTCTCCTTACAGAACCCCGGTCAGTTGGGCAAGGGACCAACACCCAGTGACCTAGTTTAACTTTATCTCCAAATATAGTCATAGTCCTTGGTACTGAAAGTTAAGGCTCTGACAGGGATTTGGGTGTGTTTGGGTGGAGACACAGTTCAGGCTATTACAATGTCCAGTTTCCACAGAACATGGTAATCCCTTCCGTGCATCTCCCTACACCCCGAGGCAACCACTGGCCTGCTTTTTCCCACCGTAGGTTGCTTGCCATTTGGTTAAGTGTGAGAGAGTAGAAGTCACTCTGTACTTGACTACTCTGGTTCCTGTCACTCAGCGTCACTATTTTTTTAATATTTATTTTTACTGTTTTTAATTGTGTGTGCCTGTGTGTGGGTACATGTACACATGTGCAGGAGCCTTCAGTGGCCAGAGATGTCCGATTTCTCTGGGGCTGGTGTTGAAAGCTTGTAAGCTACCCGACATGAGTGCTGGGAATTGAACTTGAGTCCCTTGGAGGAACAGTATGTGCTTTTAACCACTGAGCCATCTCTCCAGCCCCTGGCATCATTAGTCTGTGTCCATTCATTGAGTGTATATAGTTTGTTCTTACTGCATTCTGACAGCACATGATAGACCATATCTTGTCTGTTCACCTACATGTGGACATGTGTCCTTTTTTAAATGTGTATGACCGTTTTGCCTGTGTATATATGTGTGCATTGTGTGCCTGGTGTCTATGTCCACATAGGCCAGAAGAGGGTGTTGGATCCCCTGGAACTGGAGTTACAGATGTTTGTGAGCCATCTGAGTGCTGGAACCAAATCCTGGTCCTCTGTAAGAGCAACAAGTGCTCTCAGCTGCTGAGCCATCTCTCCAGTCCCGTGTGTGTGTGTGTGTGTGTGTGTGTGTGTGTGTCTTTATCTCCAAATATAGTCATATTCCTTGGTGCTGAGGGTTGCGACTAACGTATGAATTTCAACAGGGAGGATACAGTTCAGCCCATTACTGTTCCCAGCTTCCTTTCCCCTTGTTTTGCTTTGTGTGAGACAGGTTCCAATGTGGCCCTGGATGGCCTGGAACTTGCTATGTACCTGAGTCTGGCCTTTAACTCCTGATCCTTTTGCCTCAACTTCCCAAGTGCACTTGCTGCTCTTGCAGAAGACCTGGGTTTGGTTCCCAGCACCTGTGTTAGGCAGCTCACAACTGCCTGTAACTCCAGTTACAAGGAACCCAGTATTTTCTGGCCTCCATGGGTACCTACATGCATGTGGTATACATGCATATACACACGCACACACACACACACAATAAATCAATTAAAAATTTTGGGCTGGGGGAGCAGGAGGAGGGATGAGAGGGGGATCTATGGTTGTATGTAAAATGAATAAAAAATTTTTTGCCAGGTGTGGTGGTGTATTCCTTTAATCCCAGCACTCGGGAAGCAGAGGCAGTTGGATCTCTGAATTAGAGACCAGTCTAGTCTACATAGCGAGTTTCAGGGTAGCCAGAGCTACATAATAGAGAGACCTTGTCTCAGAAAACCAAATAAATAAGTAAAAATAAAGATTTTTTTTTTGAGGCAGAGTTCCATTATGCAGCCCAGGCTGGCCTCAGGTTCTGAATCCTTCTGCCTATGCCTCTGAAGTGCTAGGGTCACAGGTGTGCACCTCATTGCTTGCCTTACAGCTTTTAGTGTGAGCTCTAGTTTGTTTGCTATTGCCGTGTTAGAACATTCTAACCAAAGCCACGTGGGGAGGAGGAAAGGGCTTATTTGGCTCCATCACTGAGGGAAGTAGGGCAGGAGCTCTAGGCAGGACCCTGGAGGCTGGAGCTAGGGCAGAGACCATGGAGGGTGCTGCTCACTGGCTGGTTCCCTCTGGTTTCCTCAGCTACATTTCCTGTACACAACAAGACCACCTGGCTCAGGTGGTACAGCCCACAGTGGGCTGGATCCTTCCACAACAGCCACTAATCCAGGAAATACCCTCCCAGACTTGCCTACCGGCCAGTCTGATGGAGGCCTTTTCTCAATTGAGGTTTCCTCTTCTCAGATGACTTCTATAACGCCGACAAAAACTAGCCAGCATAACTGACCCCTTGTCAATCTGACACACAAAGATATTAAACCATAAACTTTCCTGTTATCTCCAGGAGCTCATGTTAATATCACAATATAAAATTAATACAATTTTAAAAGCTCCACAGACTTTAAAAATGTCAATACTTTAAAAGTCCAAGGTCTCTTTAAAAGTCCAATATCTCTTTAAAAGCTCAAAGTATCTCAACTGTGGGCTCCTATAAAATTAAAAAAAATATTATTCCAAGAGGGAAGAACCTGGGCACAGTTACAATTAGATAAAGCAAAACCAACATCCAGCAGTGTAAATCAGATTCTGAAGTTCTTTATTCAAGGTCTGGGGCTCATTTGTGATCTCTCCACTCCAGAGGGCTTAAGCAGCTCGGCCTCTCCAGGCCCTCCACAGCACACATAGGTCTTCTTAGAGGATTAAGTCAGCTCCACTCCACACCTGCTGCTGTTCTCGGTGATCAGCCCATGGTCTTGTCATCTCCAGTATGCTAACGTATTCACTACAACTGAGGCTGCACCCTCACCAGTGGCCTCCTGGTATCTCTTAAGAGACTCTGACTCTGCTACATGGTGCCAAGCTTCAACTTCTCTCCGTGACTCCTTTAGTCCTACAACTTGCATGCCCCCCAAACCAGTACTATGAGGCATACTCTTATACATTATCAAGTTTGGCTGCCAGCTTGAGATGCAGCCTTGGCCCCTTTGGACCACAGCTTTTGACTGCTGTTCCATAGGAAACACTCCCTGGAAGATTTTTGCTGGTCAGTGATGCTGGTCTCTCAACCGATTTCTCAGCTCCAGCTGACCAGCATCTACTGTCCAAGTAAAGCAAAGGATTAACTTCAGCAGTGCTGGTCTCTTCTTAGTCACAACTGATTCTTCATCCCCAACTTATCAGAAACCATAGAATCTTGATTCAAATATGTCACATGAACAATGCTGATAGTCTTTGAGGGACTCTCAAACTTCCTATGAAACACCGTAAGCCAGGCCTCATTCTCCCCACACTCTTATCTTCCAAGCTCCCACACAACAGCTACTTAAGCTATNCTTTAACATTCAGTGGCTTTCCAGCCTAAAGTTTCAAACATTTCCACAATCTACCCCCAAAACAACATGGTCAGGTCTTCACAGCAGTATCTCACAGTCCTGATGCTGGTTTCTGTTTCTGGTTGGCTTTCTGTTGCTATGATAAAGCATTCTGATCAAAAGGAACTTGGGAGCAGGCAGTGGTGGTGCACACTGATAGTATTTTGCAGTGCTGCGGTTACCTTGCGAGAAAAGGTCACGAGGCATGACAAAACGCAGTATCAGAGCTTTATTAGAAAGTGGAGGGGGGGCAGGAGAGAGGGAGAGAGAGACAGAGACAGAAAGAGACAGAGCGCGTTTGCACACGTGGAGAGAGGAAGGAGGAAGAGAGAGGGAGAAGAGGTGGGGTTCCCTTTGCACATGAGTGAATTGCACATGTGAAGTCACTTAGCTGGGGGAGTGGCCAGGAGTTCCAACATTCCAGACTCTTTGCTTATTATAAAAAAGGCAGGTGAACAGGAGTGGGGGCGCCGTGTCTCCCAAGAACTGCTTCCAGCTGACTTGATGGGCGTTGGAGTTCTCAGGGGTAGGGAAGGGGGCTTTTGAAGTAGCCAGGGTGTCCTGGGATGGTGGGTTGTCCTCTGCTGCTTTGGAGTTGTCCATCTTTCTCGGCTTGGGAGTCTGGCTGCTTGTGTCTGAGAGAGTGTTGGTGAGACAGAGAAAAGCTTAGAAAAAAAGTTTTTTACCTTTGGGGAGGGTCCCCAGGGTGAGGGAGGGGATCCCAGGATTATAAAGTTTGGGTTATACTTAATTCTGAAGCAGATCTATTTTGTCGAGATGAATTTAAGCTGGTTTCTTGAGCTTAAAGAAAATTTTAAACATATTAAGAAGCAGCCCAGCCCCTCTTTGGTCTGTGGTGTAAATACCTTTGCACTGGTACTGTTTCTTACTGCCTGGATGTATGCTTGATGGCTCTCATCCTTCAGCTCTATGGTGGTGAACCCTGTAACAATTAACTGAGAAGTTAATTAGGAGAGGGAACCAGGAAGGAAAAGCTTGTGGGTTGGTACCTCGTTCTTGTGGAATTGGTCCTCTGGAACTTGAGAGGCCAGAGTTCTGTCTGTGGCACACTGTGTATGAGGAGGAGAAGAGGCCCTGCTGACAGGTCTGGAGTAAGGCACATGGGGGGAGCAATGAGATAAAGCTCCTATCTTGGCTAGAAAATCTCTTCCCATTAGGGGCACAGGGAAGGTTGGCACAACTGAAAATGTGTGGGTGAGAGGGATACCCCTGAAAATACAGTTAAGTGGTGGGGTCTGGTGAGGTGGGTAAGGCTGTCTATCCCTACAATAGGGAAACGAGGAGAGGTAGACCCCAGACTCCTCCAAGACTGAGTAAGTGGCTCCAGCATCCAAAGGGAAGGAGATGTATTGGCCCATGCTGTAATGGCTATCTCAGGCTCCTTGTGAGTCCATGGCCAAAGCCTAGGAGATTTGATCTGATGTTCCCATGCCANGAGGTGCACAAGGGCAGTCAGTGTCTCTTGGTGGCATGTAAGATGAACTTCTAACCAGTCTTATTAATAAACACACAGAACAAGAAATAAGGGTGAAAATCTGACAGAGATCAGAGGAATTAGGAGCAAGCCACCACTAGCCTCACCTCACCAATGCTGCCTCTACTTCCAAGGATCTTCTTCTTCCAAGAAGAGAAGAGAGCGACTTCCGGTCTAACCTGGCTTTTTATGCCTATCCATCTGCTAACTCATTTCCTATCCTCACCAAGCTACATCACTTCCTGNCTTGTCTGCATGGACCTTCAGAACTCTAAGGTTGATGCTGGGATTAAAGGCGTATGCCACCACCTCCTACTGCTAGTTCCCCATGTGACCTTGGAGTCACAGAGAACCAAATGGATTAAGGGCGTGTG
>LZPO01099512.1:652279-666615 GCA_001675575.1 Neotoma lepida | reverse complement strand
TGGGAGCCTTGTCTATACTGCACTCTGCATGCCTGTGGGAGCCTTGTCTATACTGCACTCTGCATGCCCGTGTCTTGGATCTGTATCAGTGTGACTAGGATGGAGCCACTGCTCCTGCCTTCCTTGATAAGGGTGCATGCTTGGGGAAGTGTGCATGGAGTCACCTTCCATCCCCACAGAGACACAACCTGAAGACATGTATATAAGACCAGGAAGCTCCCCTCATGGGATTGAGTTGTTTCTGTAGAGTGGGGGTTGCTTTCTCATAAGCCCCAGGGACGTGCCAACAACAGTCTTGTCATATGAACCCTCTCTTCCTCCCTAGATCAAAGGAGCCCTGGAATACGGAATCACAAGTGATGATATCTTCTGGCTGAAGGAATCCCCTGGGAAAACGTAAGGCCTGAGGTGTGCTGTGCTGGTGTGTCTGCTTTCTGCTCCTACTGGAGCCATGGGGTCATTATCTAAAAGAAGGGAAGACCCCTTTGCAGGACTGCTGGTGCCCCATGTCCCATGACTGTCTTGAAGGTGATAAAATGAGTGTTACAGAGAGCGAGTCAGCTGTCATACGAGGTAGTGGCTGTCAGCAGCATTTCCCTGAGCCCATGGTGCAGCAGATCCTCGATGGGTCGCTCTTGGTCATCTCTCCTGTCTGATTTGTGCATTGATCACAAGCTATGGCCAGGTGTGAAGGTGAGAAGAGCAGCATGTGCAAAGCACATGTGCAAATGCACCAGCCTGCCCAGAGCTGATCCATCCTCCGATACTGGATGCAGTGTGGTGCAGGCTTCCTGCTTGCAGGGACCAGATGGCCACGAGAGGGCGACAGAGGCTTAGCTGATAACTGTTCATTGCCTTGTGCCTTCTCTAGCAAATACTAATTGAAAAAAAGTACCCTAGTGGTGGGCCAGCGTGTGAGTGTGTGTGCACATGTACACATATGTATGCATGTATATGCAGGTGTATGTCACGTGCATGTGGGAGCATCTACACAGGTATGAGGAGGTGATGTGTGTATGTACTGGACTTATTTCAGTGAGTGCAAACCCTACCCTTAAACCCCTAGTGCTTGGGATTGAACCTAGGGCTTCACTAATGCCAGGCAAGCACTCTACCTTTGAAGCTATACTCCCAGCTTCAAACTCGTTTTTGTTGTTGTTTTGAGACAAGGTTTCTCTGTGTAGCCTTGGCTGTCCTGGAACTCACTCTGTAGACCAGGCTGGCCTCGAACTTACAGAGATCTGCCTGCCTTTGTCTCTGGGATCAAAGGCGTGCACCACCACTGCCTGGCTGTCAAGATCCTTTAAATTAATAAATAAATAAAAGCTTATTTATTATTGCATGTAGGTGTGTTTGTGGTGGGGAGGGCATGTGCACATGCATGCCACAGTGCACATGTGGAAGGCAGAGGGTAATTTGGGATTTGGTTGTCTCCTCCTTTATGTGGGTTCTTCAGATTAATGCAGGTCTCTAGGTTTGCACAGTAAGTGCCTTCACCCACTGAGCCGTTTCATCAGCCACACTGTTTGTTTAGTTGTTTAGTGTGTGGTTACACACATGTCAGAATGTGCATGTGGAGGTCAGAGGGCAACTTACAGGAGTTGATTTTCTCCTTCTACCCCGTGGGTTCCAGAGGTCAAGATCAGGTTGTTAAGCTTGGCTGTTAGCACTTCACCTGCTGAGCCATCTCACTGGCCCAGCTTCTTTCTTTCGAGACAGGAGCTCATATTCTTAGTCTGGCTTGGAACTCACAATGTAGGCAAAGATGACCTTGAACTTCTGATCCTCTAGTCTATACAAACTGGTTCTGGAATTACAGGCATGCTTCATCATGTCTGGCTGCTGCTTCCTTAAACAAACAAAAACCCAACTTTTTGTTGCTCTATTTATTTGTGTGTGTGTGTGTGTGTACATGCACAAGTCATCGGGCTCAGCAGCATGTGCCTTTACTCATGGAGCCAACTATCTGACCCTTCCTCCTTTTTTTACAGCTGATCATCATAATGCACCAGCATCTCGCATTTTGTTTATCTGCTCATGCATGGATGGGTAGTGTGAATTGCAATGCTGTGAAGGTGGTACATGGAGTCCTGCTTTCCACTGTGTTGGGCATACACCTGAAGTGGAATTGTTGGCTTATTGTGCTTATCAGACTACCTTCAGTAGCTCAATACTGTGTTCCAGCTGGAGGTGTTCCTGGTGGTCTTCTTAGTGGTGGTATTCCCAATGGTGGTGTTCCCAGTAGTTATAGTGTTCCCAGTGGTGGTGTTCCCAGTGGTGTTGTTCCCAGTGGTGTTGTTCCCAGTGGTGATGCTCCCAGTGGTGGTGTTCCCAGTGGTGATGCTCCCANTGGTGGTGTTCCCAGTGGTGATGCTCCCAGTGGTGGTGTTCCCACTGGTGATGCTCCCAGTGGTGGTGTTCCTAGTGGTGTTGCTCCCAGTGATGGTGTTCCCACAGGTGGTGTTCCCAGTGGTAATGCTCCCAGTGGTAGTGTTCCCAGTGGTGTTCCCAGTGGTGATTCTCCCAGTGGTGGTGTTCACAGTAGTGATGGTGTTCCCACTGGTGGTGCTCCCACTGGTAGTGTTCCCACGGGTGGTATTCCCACTGGTGGTGTTCCCACTAGTAGTGTTCCCACAGGCAGTGTTCCCACTGGTTGTGCTCCCACTGGTGGTGCTCCCACTGGTGGTGCACCAGGGTCCAGTGTTGCTGTACCTGCACATTTACCAACAGTGATCTTAGACAGTTTATATACACCTATAAGGAAGTTTTTCCTAGAAGCAGAGAAGCTGGGTCCAAGGGCCAGCACCCTTTGCTGACAGGCTAGCTGCCCCCTGTCCCTTATGCTCTGCTGCCTGCTTCCCCCTCATCCCCATAACATGGGCATTGTCTGCTTCCTTATAAGATACAGAATTCCCACGTGTGACTACAATTGTTGCTGTCCAAAGCCCCTCCCTTACACTAAGGCCGAGTTCATACTGATTCATGATGACTCCCACTGGATTACCAAACTGTGATTTGAGCTTTGTCTTTTTTTAAATTATTATTATTTTAAAAATTAGGGGCCAGGGAGATGGCTCAGCAGTTAGAGCACTGGCTGCTCTTTCAGTGGACCTGGGTTCGGTTTCCAGCACCTACATGGAAGCTCATACTTGTCTGTAACTCCAGTTCCAGGGCTCCTGACAGCTTCACACAGACAGACATGCAGGCAAAACACCAATGAATATGCAATAAAAATAAATTATAAAAATATTTATTTTATGTATATGAGTGTTTGTATGTATGTGTGTATGTGTGTGTGTATGTATGTATAGCTCATACATGCCTGGTGCCATGGAAGTTAGAAGAGGACATCAGATCCCCTGGAACTGGAGTTATGGGTGATTATAAGCCACCCTGTGGGTGCTAGGGGTCAAACTTGAGTCCTCTGCAAGAGCAACAATTACTTTAAACCACTGAGCCATCTCTCCAGCCCCTGCCTCTTGTCTTCTGCCTTTTTTGAATATTTATGCATTTATTTAGGTTTTTTTGAGACAATGTCACCATGTAGTCCAACTGGTCTGGAACTCACTTTGCGGCCCAGAGTGACCTCAAACTTGTGATTCTCCTGCCTCAGCTTGCCATGTGTGTAGTGCACTACCCCCTCTCTCTCAAATTCTTATTCTTATTTTTTTTTTTAATCTTTTGCAGTGTTGGAGCTCAAATGCAGGCCCTTACACATCCTAGCCAAATGCTCTAGCACTGTTCGGCATTCCCACCCAAGCTTTAAGTTTTTATGTCAGAAAAATTATCATTTTCTTTTATGCCATAATTATTTCTAGGTGTGAGGGATCTGGGCTTTCCCAGGGTTTTGCACCCAGAACGCTGCCCTGCTGAGCTCCAGCCCCTTGTCTGCTCCTCTAGCTTTGACTGTCTGCTAGGTTNAACTCACTCTCATTCCATGGGTCAGTTTTTCCTGTATTTACGGCCTCTTCTGAAATTCAGTGTCCGTGTGTGAATTACCCTTGCAGACCTTGGCCTTGTATCTGCCTGGGTCCCCCACTCTCATCTCTTCCTTATCTTCCGACTGGTTCAAACATCAGAGATGGCCCTGTGCTGTATACCATAAAGATTCTTCGTAACTTATAGATGTACAAATGGTTTCTTTCCCTTTTAGATATGACCTAAATCTCTCTTTGCTCTTAATGGCTTTTGGATTTATTACATGTTCAGAAGGGCCTGCCCCACCCCAGCTTGGTTTTTGGTTTGGTTTGATTTTTAGTCACCTCTGACTGGATGTTCTTTTATGTCTTGAGCCTGGTTGTCTTTGTCTGTGGGCTGCTGTGGTGCCTGCTGGCTGACCATGGCCTGTGGAGCTGGGCTGCTGTGGTACCTGCTGGCTGACCATGGCCCCTGCTGCCTGTCTGCAAGCAGAGCTGCTGCTGGGCATCGCCACTAAGTTTGCTTCACTCCCTCTCTGTTTCCTTCACCCTGACTTCTTTGGGTGGCTCTTACTCTCCCGTTTTCCCATAATGCTCTTTGTGCTGGACCCAGCATGAACAGCACTGGAGCTGCTGGAAGCCAGCCCACCCCATCTCTAGTCTATTCTGAGGCCCCCTTTCTGGGCTTAGGCCCTTGTTCTGGCCTATCTCTAAAGGTCACCCGGCTTTTTCTGAGTTCTAGTCAGGCCCATTTCTGGGAAGCCAACCCAATGCTATACATGTAGTACAGCCCAGCAAGAAACCACCCCCCAACCCCAACCCTGGTAGCCCAGAAGTGGGACCTCTTCCCTGTGACAGTGTGCTGGGGCAGCTGGCTCAGCTGAAAAGATGTGGCCCTCAGATAGTTTAGTCAGGAACAAAACTGCAGTATTTATTTTCTTCAGAAAAAAAACATTTAGAGTTTTTTTTTAAGCTCCTTCGTGTAGATGGAATCTAGGTATGTTATTGTTTAAGAAAAAAAGTGTTTGTGGTGCATCAGTCACCCGTTTAGTTCTGAACATGATTTATGTGAGGAAATGGGTTTTTTTAAAAAAAATTAAGCTGGAGATATATCCCTGTACGATGCTTCTGTGCAAATGCGGCTTTGTCCAGGCTGTTAATGCAAGTTGTAACAGTGCGGCAGGGGAGGCAGTGTTTACATGTTACATTCCTCTGTGCAGTCAAAATAAGCCTGGAGGGTCTACAGTAGCATTTCTGTATTTTATCAGCTTGGGCTGGGGCAGAGGGGGAGGCCCTGCTCACACTTGGAGGGGCTGTTTCTGCTAGATTTATTTGCCTTATAAATATTCCCTGTGTTTATTTTAACTCGCCTTTAAAATGGAGCTGAAATTAATATGGATCCCAGGGCTGTCCCTATGGCCCCAGGGTGCCTCCCAGAGCCGGGTGACACTTTGACATGGCTCATCCAGGAGGCCAGGTCAGCAGCCAAGGGCGCATGGCACCTCTGGGCCTGGACCTGCAGTGGGCACTGTCGACTGGCTGACATTTGCTGAGGAGGGACCACTTGGTCTTAGCCTCAGAACCTTGGTGGGATCAGCAGAATTTCAGAGCTTTCCTTCCTTCTGTCTACCTGGGCACAGGCAGCAGCCAGGACTTATTTTCTAGTGCATATATGTGGGGCATGGTGACTAACGCTGCTAGTCATCCATGAGGTGAGGTGAGCTCAGCACAGTAACTATAGCTGTCTGGGCTTCCAGGATTACTTCCCACTGCCTTTGCCCCAGGGCATCAAGTGAGGGGCTCCTTTCCTCCTTGGATGAAATCTGGGTCTCAGAGACCCCAGGACTGGCCAGATGGCAGAGATGGGGCGCTTATGTCTGAGCCCTGTCCATAGGAGACATGGTTAAGTGACACTCTTCACCCAGCAGCTGGGTGCTGGCCAGGCAAGGCCACACCTGTCAGCTGTAGTAGATGGAGCACCTGGCAAGAACCCAGGGTGTTAGCAACTTCATAGAACCCCTGAGCTTGCAGAGGTGGTCTCAGACTCCTTGTCCTGTCTTAGAGGGCAGAGGCTGGGCAGTATGGGGCCCAGGATAGGACTGCAAGTTGGCACCTGCCCAGTCTTGGCCACCTAGCCACCAGTGTGTGCTGGGCCTGGTTGTCCTTTCCATTGCTCTTTGACTGCCAAAATCTAGAACAGGTTGGAGAAGGGAGGACAGGAGTAGAGAGGCCAGAATACAGGGAAGAATGGGTAATGAGCTAATGGCCACTGTTGGCAGGCATCCACTGCCGGTGAGGAAGGTGAAGGTGTGGAAGGGCCCACTGATATAGCAAGGCCCTGACAGTGGAAGGATGTAGACGGTGAGAAAGTGAGCTTGCTCCTTAACCCTGCTTTAGGGATGTGGGACTTGGCATTGGGGTTCACTTATAGATCACAGGGGGCCTGAACCAGGTGAGTAGGGACAAGGGAGTGGTGAGAGCTGGAGAGCTGGCCCTGCCTCTAACCCTGCAGTTCAGACTGTCTCCCTGCATCCCCAGACCTCCAGAGAGCCTCTGTGCCCCACAGATTCTCAAGCCTGACCCCCAACTGATCTGGCCCAGCGCTGCTGACTTCTCTTTTCTGTATTTCTAGAACACATGAAACAGGGCCCCACAGTCACTCTCTTCCACACCCCCTTGTCTTCCAGCAGGCTGATGAGTGGCTGCTGTTGCTAGGCTCACTGTTTCTTGTCCATGGCTGGCACACTCAGGATGGTGAGGAGGCCACAGTGAGCGAGCAGCTGGCTCTGCAGCTTCTCTCACACTGGGCCTGAGCCCCAGGAGCTGAGTTGCTGTTTCCAGGTAACAATCACAAACTGCTTTGTTCCTGCTGTCCCTTCACACTGCTTCTGGTCCCCAAAAGGCTTACAGAGCTTGGGGACCGACCTCTCCCTCTGCTGCTAGTTCCATTCAAACCATCCTGGCTACACACCACACTATCCCTGGAAATGGTGGTGGCTGTGGCCAGCGCATGACTATCCACTCCCATGTGCTTGTGCCAACCTGAGGCTTTCTGTCTCTGGGCACTATGAAACTGAGAGTGTTTTGCGTTATGAAACAGGGTCTCTAGAGCAGGCTAGGCAGAGCCTACTGTAGCCCAAGCCAGCCTCACTTTTATGACAACCTCGCTTCACTTTCCTGAGTGCTATGACTATAAGTGTGGGTCAGCATGCCGGACTAGAGAATTTTTGTAATGTCCTGATTTAATGCCACCATCCAAGTTGGTCATGGAAGTAGCTTTGGTCTGACCCTCATTAAGTTGGGAAGATGCTCAAGGTACTGTGGCCATTTTTCTCCCATTTTAAGCACACAGGAGTTAGAAAGGTACATTTTATCTTAGAATAGCAACTTAGTTAGAGTCGTGGCTTCATAATATTCTCCTTTTCAGCTCAGTTTCTGCTCTATTTCATGTGATACTCTGGTGAGGCAGAAGGGAGAGCAGCTGTCAGCCTAGGACTTGATTCTCAGCTTTTCTGCTTGTTTGCCTGTGTGGGGCCAGGACCTTGGGTAGCTCCCACTACTCAGGGGTTGGCCCAGGGGCAGACCCCAGAAGGTTGGGTGGTGCTGGCAGGTCCAGGCAAATCTGGAGCCAGCTCCACTGGGGTGGAGGATTTGTGGTGTCTCCTCTCTGGAGCTGCTTTCCTGGAGTGTCTGTGGCTCTATGGCTTTGACTGGCACTTCCTGGACTGGTAGTACTACCAAGGAGCCAGGTGCTCCTGTGAGACTGTCACTTGTGTGGGTGTGCCTCCTGGAGAGAGGATTAGGGTCCTGCCGGCTGAGAGGCAGACTGAACACCCTGTAAGCTTAGCTTCACAGGTCTGTGTTAATGCCCTTGTTTCTGCTTCCTCCTCACTTTCAATTCTGACAAGCAAGCTACCCTGTGATTAGACTAATCTCACGGTAGTCATGCACCAATGGAGAATGTTGGTACACTAAAAGGCACAGAGATCACACACACACACACACACACACACACACAGATTGGGTTCGAGGCTACCAGGGTATAGGGTGGTGACTTCTGGTTGAGCAGACAAAGATCTGGCCTCAGGGTCTTTAAATACAGTGTTAACTCTCAGGCTTCCAAACCTTCTTCCAGACTGCCAGCACTGCTGTCTCCTGTGGCTGGGTGCAGCTGCACTGGTCACTGTGCCTTTGTAAGCTGGTCCTGGGTGAGTGTGGCCAGTAGAAACCAATCTACAGCTGCCAGCCTCTGAAAACTGACTGGGAATCTGGAACTTCATGTTTTGTCTCTGGTTTTGTTCCAACCTCCTCTTCCTCCTCTTCCTCCTCCTCCTCTTCCTCTTTTTCTTTCTCTTCCTCCTCTTTTTCTTTCTCTTCCTCCTCCTCTTTCTCTTCCTCCTCCTCCTCTTCCTCCTCTTTTTCTTTCTCTTCCTCCTCCTCTCCCTCCTCCCTCTTCCTCCTCCTCTTTCTCTTCCTCCTCCTTCTCCTCTTCTTTTTTTCAAGGGTCCAGGCTGGCTTCAAACTCTATGTAGCTCAAGTTGGCCTTGAATTCATGATCTTTCTACCTCCACTACCAAAGTGCTGGGACTACAGGCATGCATGGCCATTCCTAGAACTTCAGTCCTCTGACTTCTTTTGTTCATCTTTCAAAGAATAAAAGTTCCCATTAATTGGTCAATTAGAGGGAGAGGTGGAGTAAAAAACCAATGCTAACTATCATCATGGCTCATAAAATAAATGGCCCAAGGTCACTGTCCATTCAAGCAAGATGTGAGCTTTTGTAGAGANTTCAGTGCACACACTCAAGACTTCCCCCACCCGCAGGAATGTGCCTGCCTGTGGGTGTCTGTCTTCCCCGTGTGTGCTCTGGAGTTGGCAATTTGGAGTTGGTGGCCTGAGGGCTGGGGGCACCTGGGAAATGGTTCCCCACCTTCTGTTGTGGGGCCACCTCAGAAGGAGGTCCACGGTGCTCCTGGGGCTCTGCTGGAGCAGATGGTGATCCCTGGCTGTCCGCCCACCCATCTCCTACACCCAGCCTGCTTTGTGGGAAGCTAGGAGGCACACGTGGACTGCAGAAACAGAAGAATCAGGTTCTGGAGACTGCTTGCTCCATGTTTAGCAATGTGGTAGGAGGGCCTAGGAGTGGGGGTTGGGGGCTAAGCTGGCCTGGGGAGAATCTGAAGGGAGCTTGAGATAATCAGAGAGGCCCAGTCACCAACAGAAGGATATACTGGTGTTGCCCTACTAGGCTGGGTCTCCACAGCTTGTTGCGAGGTGGGGACTGGGAACTACATGCTCTTCAAGGGGATGAGAGCAAAGGTGCTGCTTGTTGGATGCTCACAGACTCACCATCCATCCTACAGGTGAGGCAGAATGGTCAAAGCAGCCTAATTCTGTTTGCTTCTTAAGTAACTCGGAGTTTCGTATCTTAAATGGCTCAGACCTCTCACTATATACATTAAATCCATAAAGTGTTTGGTTTTATACTCTGGAAAGTGTCTACTGTGTGGGTGTTTGCAGGCAGATGGATGCACACTTGCATCCTGTGTATGTTTATCTGGCATTGTCAGTTCAATGGGGGCCTGGAAAGCACCTCTGCTCTGCTGGCCTGCTTGGGATCCCAGGATCCCCTGTCCATATTCATCACATGCTGAGTGGAGTTGTATGGCCAGCTGGGGCCACCTTGTACTCAGCCAGTCAGTGTGGTTCTGTCCCCAGCTCCTGTGCAGAAGCCGCATGCCAGATGGTTCCCGCAGGGCACCTGCGCAAGTATTCCGAGGGATCCGCCGCTTTTTGAAATGGAATTATATCATTAGTACTTGCCAGGATTAGTACTGACATCAGGCTTATCCATCCTTACATCACCTGCTCTTGTTCAAAGACTGAAGGGGTGATCTGACGAGCCCACCCACATGCAGCCGCCCTGCCCGGGAATCCTTGTTTCCTCAGCCCTTTTGCATGAGTGTGCACATATGTGCCTGTGTGTTTATGCCTGGCTATGCATATGGAAGGATGTGGACAGGTGTGTGTGACCACTTGTCTGTGCTAGTGTGTTCACAATGTGTATGTGCATGCAAAGGACTTTTATCTTTGCATGTCCCTGTATGTGCGTGTATGTGTGAATGCATGTATATGTATGTGGAGTGTGGAGCTTGATCACAAGAGAAGATTAAAATGACTGTTTGCAGTGAGTCACAGTGTCTTGTCCTGGCTCTGGCAGAGGTGTGTGTGTGTGAGAGAGAGAGAGGAGAGAGAGAGAGAGAGAGAGAGAGAGAGAGAGAGAGAGAGAGAGAGAGAGAGAGACCTTGGTCCTGGGCTCATGTGTTGTGGGGTTGGACAGACAGGCCTGGGCTCTGTTCACAGAAGCTGCTTGCCATAAGCCCTTTCCCTAGCCTGGTCCTCTCGTGTCCTACCAGGTCATCCTTGCTTCTATCCTGGCTCAAGAGGTTCTGAGGAGCCTAAGGCAAGACTCATCTGTGGGTAGAAGGACAGCCTTGTGCTTCTGAGGGCCATCTCTCAACATGTCCACCAGCGCCTGGTGCTGCCTGTGCTTTTCACAGGCCAGGTGTCATTTGTCACTGACCATGCACCCTTCACCACCAGGCAATTTGCTGGTTCAATAGCACTGTTTGCTGTGTTGTATTTCATAGCTGTAGCTTTTAGGAAGCAGGTTCTATACCTTGCCACCACCTGTTTGAACAGTCAGCCTCAACTGTCACTGGCTTATGAGTACCTGGCAGGAAGGCTATAGGGCCCATCTTTGTCCCAGCCTTGGAACAACTGCGTGTGGCCTTGCTGGTACTTACTTTGTGTGCTCTTTGCTGGTTTCTTCTGCAGGTTGGTGGTTGGAGCCAGTTGTATCCTTTGCCAAAATGCAGATGGACATCCTTAGGAATGATGCCTGGTCCCTTTACCATTCTCCCTCCCAGGAGATACTTTGTTTTCTTGTGTGAGGACTCAACTGGACCTGTTAGGGTTGGGGGTCTGGGCCCAGGGAACTGTTTGAGGCTGACCTTTGAAGGCTGCCACTTCCTGAGCCTCACAGTGAGCCGCCTGGGGCAGCTGGAGAGGGCTGCAAGGCAGTCACGATGTCTGGGATGAGCATCTCCCTTGAGAGCAGCCCTGATCCTACCTCATCCCTACAGGAGAAGCAGTCAGATCAGGAAGGGTCAAGAGGGNACCCCTGAGGGGCTTAGGGTCAGGACAGGGTGGAGAAGGGAAGATGGAAACCCTAAGCTGAGTGTACAAGCACAGGCCATGGGCAGTGCTCTGTGTCTCTACCCACAAGGCTCTTCTCCCCTGGGTCTGGCCAGCAGCTCTCCACTGAATCTCCACCCCCTCTCCCAGAGGCTAAGACTAAATACCAGAGCCAGATGGAAGCTCNTGGAGGCATAAACCTATCTGACCNGTGGGTGCTGTTGGGAGAGCTTGAAGCTGGGGCTGGCAGCTCTATGCACTTGAGACCCAGTGCCCGGCGCTCTCTGAAGCTTTCAGCAGAAGCCCCTTCTGGTGCTGAGCAGGGACAGGGGTCCTGGGCTGTTGGAGCAGGGTCCAGGCTCTATTGCCTCTCTGCTCCCTAACTCACAATCGGTTANTGTTCCTTAGCCTGCTGCTAAAGATGTGGCCCTCGAGTGTGCTGGCTTCCTCACGGGGATTGGACTGGACACCACAGTCATGATGCGCAGCATCCCTCTCCGAGGCTTTGACCAGGTAGTGCCCAGGAGCCCCACCCCCACCTGGGCTCTATCCTCCCATGAAGCCACACTCTTTTTTTGGCTACCTTATCCTGCCCCAAGCAGGTGCAGGTGTGGCCTAGGGGAGAGGCCTGATTCTTCAGAAACAGTTCCTTAAAAGTCAGGTGTCCTGGCACCAGCATGTACTCCTGACACTTGAGAGGCTGAGGCAGGAAGGTCATCGAGTCCAGGAGTGGAGGCCAGCCTGGGCAGTATTTCAAGCACTATCCCCCAAAATAAGTCACCCATTAAAATCCAAGTTTGAGGTTGTCATTGAGATGCCAACTATTCTATGTCCTCTACCAAAGAGAATCCAGTCGTCACTCGTGTTAAACTTTGATTACAGAAGCCTGGCAAAGTCAGCTGACCATGGAATGAACAGGGTCCACGGTCTCATGACCCCTGCTTCCATCACCCTGCCCTCAAACACCTTTCCATGCAGCTGTATGTGTGGCTTCATCCTAAAGCTGTGCCACTACAGCCGAGGGTGTGAATGCCAAGCCCCTCTACAGGGACACAACATTGGGAGGCCTGTGGGTTTCCTGCTGCCAGGCGAGATGTTAGCAGCAAATAGGCTGCAGATGTAGAGGAGGCCAGAGGTAAAGGACCTGCGGGAAGAGGCCTGGACTCAGCCAGGTGGTAGTAGGCCTGGTGGGCACTGAGCAGGCCTCACAGTTCCCTTAGAGACTTGCATGTCTGTGTCTATCAGGCATCTGGTGGCATGTAGACTGTTAAGCAGCTAATGAGTCAGTTCTTTTGTTTGGGACAAATTGAGATATGCTCCCTTATAAAGGGCTCCTCATACAAGTGGTCCAGCATGAAGCACCTCACCTAGGCAGATGTCACAGCATTTAAATGGTGGTTGTTTATGCCCTCCAGGCAGCTGTGTCTAGTCTCCATGTTAGCCTGCGTTAACTGCAGAGTTGCTCATGAACTGGCCTCGGCTGCAGCTAGGCCTGGTACATGGGACTCTTGAGCAAGGAGGTGGTTACAACACCTTCACCAGCTCCCAGCCTGGGCCTGCACCACTGTTCCTGCAGTCAGCTTCCCCAGTTTCCTGATGGCAGTGAGGGGATGTGGGTGACTGGGTGGGGAGTGGAGGTCAGTTAGATGAACTGGGGCAGAGACCCCATGACCAAGAGAAGAGGCTGAAACTAAATATGCCCTTGCCAGTGGTCTCAGAATCTGGGAATTGGGAGCCAGGAGGTAGCTTGGCCTCCCAACCTGGCCTCTAGAATCATAGAACAAGGGGACCCACGGGTGGGGGTGGTGGGCACCCCACCTTCTTCTCTGGGCAGAATCCTGTTGTGCCCCTACCAGGCATTTGAGAGCAAGGCTAGGGCCTCTCTCAGTGCCTGTTGCCAGTAGTGACCTAGTCCTTATGGTGTCTTCTTGTGCTTTGCAGCAAATGTCATCTTTGGTCACAGAGCACATGGAATCTCATGGTACCCGATTCCTGAAAGGCTGTGTCCCCTCCCTCATTAAAAAACTCCCAACTGGACAACTGCAGGTCACCTGGGAGGACCATGCTTCTGGCAAAGAGGACACAGGCACCTTTGATACTGTCCTGTGGGCCATAGGTAAGGATGCGGCGAGCCACATACACACTGTCTCTAGCTCAAGGAAACCAGCAGAACCAAATTCCCTTGGAACAGGGTCTCACCTTCCTTCCCTGCACCTCCTGGGTCCTCCACTCTGCTGGCTCCCAAGCAGGTTGCCCACTGCCTGGTACACCTTGCAGGCCACTGTGAAAGCCTGTGGGCACGGTACCTACACCTGGCTGTCCCAAACACACTATTCCTCTGTTTCTTTTCCCATTGCCATGTGCTATTCTGGAACTGCAAACCAAAGAAAAGATTTGATGGTGTCACTAGGTATCACCATTCAGGAAAGGTGTGTGAGGCCTTCCACACCCCTTCATAGATTGTTTATAGGTGTGTGAGGCCTTCCACACCCCTTCATAGATTGTTTATAAGGCTTTATCATAAATCCTAGAGATTTCCTAGAGGGCTTAAACTTTGATAGATCTATCTTGAATGAATTAGATTTTTGCTTCATATTATAATTTCTGTTTTTTTTAAATAGAATTTTTTTTAAAGATTTATTTATTATGTATACAGAAGAGGGCACCAGACCTCATTACAGATGGTTGTGAGCCACCATGTGGTTGCTGGGAATTGAACTCAGGACCTCTGGAAGAACAGTCAGTGCTCTTAACCTCTGAGCCACGTCTCCAGCCCTATATTATAATTTCAAGCTAGTTTTTTTGTTTTGTTTTGTTTTGTTTTGTTTGCTCCCTTTTAGGCAGTGTCTCACGTAGCTCAGGATAACCTCAAAGCTATATATGTAGCCAAGGATGAGCTTGAAGTCATCTTCCTGTCCCAACGACCCAAGTACTAGGATTATAGGCACACACCATCACATCTGACTTAAGCCAGTTGTTTTTCTCATAAAAATGATAATGTAGGGTCAGGGGGAAATGATATGCAGGGAGCTTCAGAGTCTGTTAGTTGGTAAGCACTTGCTGCATGAGTTTGCTCATGATATGCAAGGAGCTTCGGAGTCTGTTAGTTGGTGAACACTTGCTGCACGAGTTTGCTCCGGGGAAATGATATGCAGGGAGCTTCAGAGTCTATTAGTTGGTAAGCACTTGCTGCATGAGTTTGCTCCGGGGAAATGATATGCA
>LZPO01099512.1:638153-652209 GCA_001675575.1 Neotoma lepida | reverse complement strand
GAGTTTGCTCCGGGGAAATGATATGCAGGGAGCTTCGGAGTCTGTTAGTTGGTGAGCACTTGCTGCACGAGTTTGCTCCGGGGAAATGATATGCAGGGAGCTTCGGAGTCTGTTAGTTGGTGAGCACTTGCTGCATGAGTTTGCCCCCCAGCACCCACAGTAAAAAGCTGGGGTGGTGGAGCCTACTGTGTAATTCCAGAGCTAGGGAGGCAGAAGCAGGTAGATCCCTGGGGCTTGCTGGGTAGGCAGCCTAGCCTGTTGAGTGAGTGCCAATCACGTCTCAATAAGACAAAGAGGACAGCCCCTGGGGAATGACACGCGAGGTTAACATCTGGCCTTCACACACACNTGTGCACACCTGCATATACCTGTGTATTCACAAGAGCACACAGTGACATATTTTTAAGTTTTAAAAATGGTAGTCATACATATAACATAAACATTCTATTTTAGTTATTTGGTACCCAGCTCTGTGGTGTTAAGGGCGTTCACACCACTGTGAGCCATCACCACCTTCTGTTTGCAGAGCACTACCCCACTCCAAAGCTCCTTTTTACTGCATGTTAGCTTCCTCCTGCCCTCCTGCCCTGGCACCCACCACTGCACTTTCTATCTTAACATGATGACCCCAGGAACTCATAAATGGACTCATACAGCATTTATCTTTTTGTTCCTGGCCTGAGTCACTTATCATAATGTCCTCAAGGTTTATCCATGTGCTAGCATGTGTCATAATTTCCTTCCTCTTTAAGGCTGAACCATTTTGTTTACCCATCCATCTGTTGATGGACATGCAGGCTGCCTTCACCTTTGGTGTTTGTCAGTACTATTGCAGTGAACACAAATGTCCACAAGCTAGCCGTGTGGATACAGGCCAGAGGATGTGGTTCATTAACAGAGGCTTGCCTAGCGTGGCCCAGGCCCAGGTTCCATCTGGGCAGGTGTGCGTTGCTGTCACTACATAGCCTTGCTCTCATCCTTCTGCTTTCCATGGATGGTAGGCCCAGTTTTTCATGGAGATGAAGGCCTAGCAGGTGAGGCTGTACATACCTAGCTGTTGCTGACTTTGCTAGATATATGGCCCCCTAGGGAGGAGGGTGTGGCCAGGGGAATGCTTACAGGGCCTGGGTTATGTGATGAGGGTTGTGGACTGTCTCTTATACACATCTAGATGTGTATAAGAGACAGGATGAAGGCCTGGACCAATAGAAACTTATCTTAGGGCTTTGTCCCAGATTATCTGGGTCTCTGGAGTCTGCCTTATATGAGCCAGGCAGGGTTCAGAAACCAGATCACCCTCAGAAATCTCTTTTTGCTCCATCTCAATGAGACAGGTGGTCTCCAGGTGTGCCAGAGGGGTTGTCCAAGGCAGAATAGGCCCCAGAATGGGCTTCCTNAGGAACAGGGCTGCACCGCAGAGCAATGTGCTTCTGGAGATGAACTTTCTCCTGAGTTGTTCAAATGCATAGAAATAAAAAATGAGGTTGAATCCAAAGGAGATGGACCAGTGGTTCAGATCACATAGAAGAGGGGTGTGACTGTGGATCTGAGTGCCCTAGCATGAATACAGCATCGCCCTAGCCAAAGCTGACCAGTCACCAAAGAGTGTGCGCTTGGTCGCACTGTAAAAATTAATCTTTAAATAAGTTCGTTATGAGGAGTACGAAAGAGTAGGTAACATCCTAGACCTCAGAGTGTCTGGTTTATCTTCAGCTCGTAAGTGGTGAGGAGACAGCTCTTTTCTTGCCCCACCCCAGTTCTCTGTACCTCACCTTGGACACGTGGAACCCCGTCTTGCCTTTGTTGTTTTTGCTTGTTTGATTTGTTTTCTTGAGACAGGGCCTTACTACATAGTCCAGGCCGATTTGATCTCATAATGTACCCCAAACTAGGCAGTCTTCCTGCTTTAGTCTCCCAAGTCCTGGGCCCACCAGAGCATGTCACCACGCCCACCCTTGTCACTCGACCAGGTGGTCTGATGCTGTAGGGTCTGGCCTTTGCAAAGTCTGGGTCCCCTAGCTTCCAGGGGGTCCTTCTCAGGCAGAGCCTCTGTCCCTCCCTTGCTGGGAGTCTGTTCTACTTTTTTCTGTTTTCAAAAAGAGTATCCCCCAGACACTCTGCAGGAGTGATTGATGCTGGGGGGGAAGCTTTTCCAAGTCCTTGGCCTCTGACCCTGCTTCCCCAGGGCTGTGGCAGTGGCGGCAGTGGTTTCTGGCACGCCTTCTGGGTGGTGGGGCTGGCGCACGGGCATGTGCTGACTTCACCACCCCCATCTGAGCCAGGTTTTGTAAACATTCAGGAGCCACTTCCCACTTGAACAACTGGGGCTGCAGTTTTGTGCAGCTCGCACTGATAAGCCTTTAACGAAGCATTATTCCTGCTTGCTATAAGATGATACACTCCGGGAGGTTAAAATAAAATGCACAGCTGCATAGCTGGTACCTCAGACNTCTCTGTGGATCGTGCTTTCCATCCAAGCTTGTGTCCCAACAAGCTGGATTTGATGGACGTTAATAAAAGGGATGGATGCTCTTCCAGGCCCCCATTACACCCATGGCCGAGAGAGGCCCCAGCACCCTAGACCTGACCAGGCCAGTGTTCTGTAGTCAGTGAGAATGTGAGGGTGCAGCCATGGCAAAGTGGTGCTGCACTCTGGAAGCCAAGAGGGGCAGGCAGCCTTTTTCTCCACACAGCCTTGATCTCCAGTGGTGGATTAAACATATTAGCAGTTAAAGCAGTTAATTGCTGTGCAGGGGCCCCTCATTGTTTGTCTCTGAATCACCCGCCCACACCAGGTGTCTCAGATAATAGACTGGGAACCTCAGCGAGGAGGATTTCCTGTCTGCAGATGTGCCGATTACAGCGCTGAGTGAAGACAGTCAGCCTGCAGTCCAGGCAGGCGGGATCTGCTCTGCCTAGCCAAGAGTTAACCAGTTGTGGCCTGAATTGGTGCTGTCTGGGGAGCTGGCCCAGGACAACCCCAACAGATGCCTTCTCTGAGGCCTGGCTGTACTTCAGCTGAGCTGAGATTTGGTTTTAAGGAAGACATGTGGAACCTCTGGAGAACAGCCTTGGGAAACTGAGTGGAGACTGACCTTTGCCCCTAGGCTGCCAGAGCACATCCAGGCAGTCCTCTGTTCCTGCCCAGGAAAGATGACAAGGCTGTGGCACATTCATTCCTGGGTCATAGGATTCCTTCCCAGTATGTGGAACAGGGATCTTGCTGCACCTACATTGCCCAGTTATCTTAAGAGCTGGGGACAACAGGGTGCCTGTCTGAGGAATTGCCTACAGGGGTAGAGTGGCGGGTGAGACCTGGGGGAGGAATTCTCTTGATTCTCACCCCAGACCACTAAGCCATTTCTTCCTGTTCAGGCTTCATCTTGGAGAACCTAGTATCTTGTCTTCATTGCTATCATCATCTGCCTAAGTAAAATCCAGGTCTGAGCCTCTAAGATGGTGTATGAGCAGCCAGGCAGTCCTGGCTATTAGGCATTGGAGCTAGACTTCCCAGCTTCCGTCTGACTCCATGTGGAGGCGGTACAGGTCATCCACCCGGCATGTGCACCTGGCCCACAACCAGGGAGGCAGGGCCCAGGGAAGCTGTATGGGGACACCCAGTGCTTGGGGCCCAACCTCAGCCCAGAATGAGCGATATAGTCTGGCTCTCTGTCCCCACCCAGGACTACCTATTTGTATATATGCAAATGACATGTCCACATGACCGATACAGTCACCCAAGCCCTCCCCAACACTGAGTGCCATGCAGCAGGAGAAGGGGTAGAACAAACAGAATCAGGCTCCACAGGGTGGACATCATCACTACGAACGTTCTGAGCTCAGCAAAAGACAAGGGGCAGCTTTGGGCTGCCTGGAGGTTTTGAGAGGTGGCTTGGTCCCTGGGACTGGGTGCTAAGCTAAGACTCTGAAGAGGAGCAGAGCGTGGACACAGCCTAGCCTGGAGTCTCCTCACTGTGGGTCTTGCCGATGTTCAAGTGTTCCTGGGACCCTCACAGTGTAGGTAGGCCTAAGCTGTATTGAGTCAGGGCCATAATAGAAAGAGAAGGATGGAGAGGAAAGGGAAGAGGTTGGGGTTTAGTAGTAGACATATTTAACATGCTGGAGGTCCTGGGTTCAATCCTCAGGACTAAGTAAATGATTAAACAAAGAAGGGAGCTAGCCCGGTAGCTTTCACCTGTAAGCCCTGCACTCTGAGGCAGAAGGGTTACCATGATTCCAAGGGGAACATGGGCTAGATAGGGAGTTTGGAGCTAGCCTGGGCTACAGAGTAAGACCCTACCCCCCCCATCCCTCCCTTCATATAAACTGGGCATAAACAGGCACATACCTGTAATCGCAGCACTGGGAAGGCAGGCAGGAGAGTCAGTTCAAGGTCATCCTCAGCTACATAGTGGGTTGGAGACTAGCATGGTTTACATGAAACCCTGCCTACAAAAGAACCCATGAACACAGACAGGAAAGTGAAGAGCAATTTAAGAACAAACAGCTCAGTGGAACAGGCCAGCGATAGGCCAGGCTCAGTGCATTTCAGTAGCCCTGGGGGCTTCATGGGACAGTTGCCTAGGCTCTCCACACAGGCCTTTGTGGACCTCAGACTGTCTCAAGGCCACAGCGTGCACTTCTCTGTCCAACTCTGTGCCACCTGGTGTGGCCATATTAGTTTGGATCACAGCCCCTCACTCACCCTCCCTGTTCCTGCTGGCACTTAAATCTCACCTCATTTCACGGATTGCCCTTCCCTGGTGGGAACATGTGTTGTAGGCAGGCATGAAATTGGAGAGCATGCTCGTTTAACTAGCGTGGATCAGAGAGGTGCAGGGTGCTGCTTGTGGCTTCCACCTGCACAGCCCCATGTCCAGCAGAGTAGGTGGTAATGACTGATGGCTGCCTTATCACCCAGTTGGCCTGCTGCCCTCTCTAGCCACCTCTTGGGGAAGGGGCAACTATTCGGGAGCAGGCTTCAGGAGGTGTGTGTGTGTCGGGGGGAGGGAGTGCTGTGCAAGTGACAGCCAGAGTTCTCAGCATTGTTCAGCACACATACTCTGGGCCTATGTCTACATTTACTCAGAGAGGAAGAATGTGCATTTGAACTTGCGTTTGAACACCTTCATTGTAGAAGAAATGATAGAGCACCATGTATCTATCGATCACATGTGAAGCTCTTATAAGGCAAGAAAGGCAACAGGCAGAGTCAGGGGTTGGCAGTTTGCAAAAGAAATGCCATTAACAAATAGGAGGCAGAAAAGAGTTTTATTAGTCATCAGAGAAGTGCAAATTAAAACAACAGGAGAGATGCTGCACCAAGGCCAGAGTGTAAAAAAACAATAGCTGCTTGCCACGAGCTGGAAGCCCTGTCCTCCAGTCCAGCTTCCCTTCCTCTGTGGGTCAGCAGTGAGACACCAACAGACACACAGCATGGGATGCTCCAGGTCTCCTTCTTGCTGGAGTCCAGGCACTAGAGCCCCNGGAGCCCCCGAATGTCTCCCTGTTCAGGAGCATGTTGCCACCACCACACATGCCCTAGAGCTGAGGCTGAGGGATGAAACTACAGAAACTGACTGAGCTAAATGGCTCTGGCACAGGAGGTTCTGGAGAGGTGCTGAGCACAGTACACCCTGACAAACATGGCTGTCCTCCAGCATGGCCTGAACACAGTGTTTGCTGGGGACACTGCTCAGCATATTGGTTTGCACCTTGCTTCTCATTTTGTGAATGTGTCACTGGGTCTAGAGTGCCTAGAGCCACCTGCTTAGGTGGATGACCTCTGGGTTGCCACCTGGCACCTGTTTTTTACTTTCCATGGGTTCAAGATCTGAGCTCAGGAGGTGCCTGCATCTCTGATGGGCCCTCAATGCCAGGAGGGAGATTGGACCCAGCTCTGATCCCAAGGGAGTGAGCAGAGCTTGAGGGAGCTGTGAGGCTATGTCTGAGGTCATGGGACCCACCCTGCTCCCTGTGGTCTGTACTCTGGCTGCAGGGTTTGTCTCAGTTTCAGGGAATGGTCCCACAATATAGGATGCCTGGGGAGAGACAGCCTCTCTGGCCTCTGGGCCATGCTGATAACAGTTTTCTGGGCCTCAGTGTAGCCATGGCTACCTGTCTTGGCCCTTCCCCACCTTCCTCTACCATCCCTTCCAGAAACAGTAACAAACCATTTGCTACACACTAGCCAAGTTCTCTGCCACACTGTCTGTTCCTCCTCTATCCAGTTTGTTCTTCACACAGCAGACTTGGCTCACATGCCCCTGTACTTCCCAAATGTATATATACAACATGTCCTAGGAAATTTTGGCTTTGCAGTAGACCATGACAGGCACTTAGTTCCCTGCCTTCTCTCCTGGTACTACTTTCAGATGTATGCATTGTGTATCTGAACCAGCCTTCCTGGACGATTATCCCAGTGCTAAAATAAACTCCTATGGCACAGTGGCTCCAAGGCTGTTGTAATGCTGTGGCGATGTGTATGGAAATAAACCTGTTTAGAGGCACAGATCTGCTGTGCTACAGTTGCCTGTAGTACTCAGTGTAGTGAGTGTTGTATGCAGTTGTAGCCTAGGAACAAAAGGCTACACATGTGGACCACACAGGTCTACCTGTGCGTAGGCTGGAGCATCTAGGTTTGTGTAAGAATACCCTGTCTTCACACAATGTCAAACTACTCAGTGACACATTTATCAGAATATCTCTGTCTTAAGCATCTTTTTACTGTATCTTTATCTCCATAAGGACCTTGGTACAGGACTTCCTTGGCATCTGCAAAATCAGTAGTTACTATAGTTACTACAAGGAGCACAAAGAGATGCTCCTGGCCTCTCAGGATCAGGTGGGTATACATGTAGGAGAGATGATGGATGAACATAGTGTTCCTGCATAGAACAGGCTACCAGTTTGTCCCTTGTCCACTCCAGTTTCAGCACAACAATTACCAGGAGGCAGTGAATGCAGCAAGCCGACTCAGCAGCCAGAGAAGACAGCTAAGGATTGAGCCATGGGCTCCTAACCTACAGAGCCTTTGCCTCCTCTCATGTGCTCCAGCCCACAGGGCCCAGCTCCTTCCTCTGATGTGGCCTCCCACTGCCTGAGTCTAAGCTGATCCCCGTGGTGCCTGCCTGCCCACTCCCTGTGGATGAGTAGTGCCAAGAGGCTGGAGCCAGGCCCAAGCCTACTATAGCAGCCAGGCTTAGCTGAGTCTCAGTGTTTTGACTTCCCCATCCAGGGTAACAGCTGGAGACTTAAAGCTTCATCTGCCAGATGTTTAGGTGGGCGCCACCCACTTCCTGAACATTGCACACTGAAGTCTAGCTTGCTCTAGATACTAAGAACTGTGGGATCTATGCCTTTGATGCCAAATCACCTCTGTCACTGGGGAATTGTCTGGAGCTCCTGAGTGGCGTAAGCATTCTGGCTCTGGGTGACATCCACCCGCTCAGGGGCCACTGTCATTGGGATTCAAGGCAAAGGGGGCCTCCCCTGACAGCTGAGCTATGGCAAAGCTCCCTGAAGGCCCAGAACTGTATGGAACGTGAGGGGACAGACACACTGACACCAAGAGAGACAAGCCTGTCCCACCCCCATTCTGGGCTTTGCACCCAAAAGCTGAAGCTGAGATTGAGCATGTCTGAAAGACCATCTCCTTTCAGCTCTGAGCAGTTTGCTAGACAGCTAAAGGGGGTGTACCGAAGAGGGCAAGCTGAGGCCTGTGGTCTGGAGACCTGGCTACCAGACTGCTTGTTCAGCACCATTACTGGCTGCCTGGTGAGGTAGGTCTCAGGCCTATTTTGAGGGTCTGGGCAGGACATAAATTTGCTTACTCTTATTGTTGGCTCCAATCAGCATGCTCCTTACACAGCACCTACTGCAGGCTATCCTGGTGAATTCTGGAGACACAGGGCCTTGTCTGTCCATGCAGATAGTCTATTGGTGAGAGGTGACACTTGGAGCCTGTCTGGAAGAGGCATCCAGGATGGGCAGAGAGAAGCAAGTACTTCACAGGAGTCCCAGGCATTTGGGAAAGTGGAAGAGTGCCCACCCAGTAAAGAACCATGTGAGGAAGTGCCAGCCAATTAGCTCATCTGGGGCCCACATGAACCAAGACACCCCACAATTTACACAGATAGGACAGAGCCACCTCCCTGTGGTCACCAGGCTAGTGGTATCCTCACTTTGAGACATGCNGCCTTTCTGCACTGCACAACCTGTGGGACTCTGTCTTTGATCACGCTCAGCTTCATCCTTGCAGCTCTGTGGGGCCTGGTTCCCTGGGTGGGAAGTGTTAAGAGCCTAGGCTAAAACCAGGGCCACTCCAGGGCTCTTTGTGCTTAAGTCCTTTTTTTGTGGTCAAGAACTGCACATTTTAGAAAAGAGAAGAAACCATAACTTTCCAGTATAAATTTGACATTCCAGGATGTTAACACTCTTCCTTGAATGACACATAGATATCTTTGTAACTTCATGTTAAGATAGAATCCACGAACTGGGCTGTGGTGGTACACGCCTTTAATCCCAGCACTCGGGAGGCAGAGACAAGAGGATCTCTGTGAGTTTGAGGCTAGCCTGGTCTACAAAGCGAGTTCCAGGACAGGCTCCAAAGTTACAGAGAAACTGTCTCAAAAAAACAAAAACAAAACAAAGAAGATAGAATCCACACCATGTAAACATGAGCTTCTCTGTCTCTTCAGAATCATTGGCCTGTGCATCTGTGGATTTTCACAGTTTTAGATTCACTGAGGGTAGATATGTTTTTGTTAGTGCTGGCAATGAAACCTTGTGCGTGTGAGGCAGATGTTCTGCCGATGTTTGTCTGTTGCTGTTTTTGAGATAGGGTTTCATGTCACCCAGGATGGCCCCAAACATACTGCATAGCCAAGGATGACCTTGACCTTCTGGTCCCCTGCTTCTATACTCCCATCCCTTTGCTGGGATTATAGGCATGTGTAAACACTTGATTTATGGTGCCGGAATTTAACCCAGGACTTCATACGTGCTAGACAGGCACTCTGCCAACTGAGCAAAATACCCAACCCAAAAAAGTTTGTTGTGCTGTACTAAGCACATACACGCTATATTTTCCTGTTCTCCTAGTGACAGCATGGCAGCTCTTCACCTAGCACTGACATTGAATTAGATTTTGGGAGTCATCTAGAGACTGGCCAAGTGCACAGAGGGTAGGGCAGGCTATGTGTGAACTCCACTGTATTCTCTCTGAACACGGCATCAGGATGTGGATTCCTGCTTTGGGAAGGGGGCCCTGGACCTGTCCCCTGAGGAGGCCGAGAGGACTGTAGCAATCCTGTCATCTACTCCCTTCAGCCAGCTACAACCAAGATTCTTAATGAATCTTGGTTCATTTGTTTAAATTTGTTTGTGGTTTTTAGAACTTTTTTCCTGTGTTAATCTCTCTTTTGAATATATAAACTATGTATAAGCATCAAAAAAAGCGTCAAAGGATGTGTTTAGACAAGTATTTTCACCTCTGTCCCACTATCTTCTTCTCCTTGTTCTTTTGTTTGTTTTGCCTGAGACAGAGTCTGCAATGTAGCCCTGGCTGGCCTGGCACCCGTTCTGCAGCCTAGGCTGGCCTGGCACCCGTTCTGCAGCCTAGGCTGGCCTGGAGCTTTCAGCGACCCTCCTGTCTCATCTGCCTTGATGGAAGGTGTGTGTCACCACACCTCTCTCCTTTCTATAGGACACTGCTTTTAATCTTTTCATTGGTTTCTTCAGCATGTGTGTGTGTGTGTGTGTTTGTGTGCACACGTGTTTATATGAGGGTGTATCCCATCTTTACAAGGGGGACGCATACTCTCTGCACTGGAGACTTTTGTGCCTGTTCCATCTTTACAGTCCCCTCAGTTAGCATCACAATTTCCTCTTGTCATCAACATCAGGGCTGCTTGTGCTGAAATCCATGCACAATTCAAGGGCCTGTTGCAAGGGCAACAACGTGGTGGTTGGTCTCCCTGAAAACCTATGCCTCATCTTATCTTGGTCCCTTTTATAGCTGGGAACACTGAAATTCACAGGAAAAAGACAGGTCTTTCTGCACAGAGACTGGTGACCTGGCAGCTATCTTGGCAAGAAGCTGTGCTGATGGCTCTCCAGAGAAGAAGGAAGGAGCCAGGGAGCCCTGTCTACATTTAAGAAGTCCTTGGAGGGAGCAAGAAGGTTAAGGTGGTCAGGACCTGGCACTGTGAGGATGTCAGAGGCTGTGGCCAGGGGAGGGACTGGTGCCCCTCAGTTTTCAGTGCCTCCCCGACACTGGTAGCCTTTGCATCTTCTTCATGAAGGTCTCTGTCTCTTGGGTCACTTCAGGGCCCAAGCTGTCTCACTCTTGGCTATGGGAGCAACCCTCCTCCACATTGTTGGACGTAAACTACTATGTAGCCTTGTCTCATTAAATCCAGAACAGCAGAGGCTAGAGATGAAGCTCTGTGGTGGAAAGTTTGCCCAATGTGTGAGGCCCTGGGCTCCATCCAGCACCGCAAAACAGGCAAAGCAAGACCAGCAAACAAAGGAGTGAAGAGTAGGTGCTGTTGTAAGAGGGTGAGTCTGTGCAAGCAGACAAAGGGTGAGCAGAGGGACAGGTGACCGAGCTTAGGTGGGGCCTATTGGATGTTGGTGACCACTCTAGGCCCTGCCATGTGGGCCTGTGTGGCCCTGCATGCAGCCTCCATGTAGAGAGACCTATAGGCCCTACCTAGGCAGAGGCCCTGAGCATGGGCTGGGAACACTGCTCTGAGGTCTAACTTTACCTCAGTCTGTCCAGTAAGCCATTAGGTGTTCCCTTAGAAGAGGCCCAGGAAGGAACTGTGGTTCTAGTGTCATGGAGTCGAGCAAATCAGGCCTAGTGTGGGGCACAACACAGCAAAGACAGACACATGTCTATAGTACCATTCCCCTCAGAGGGAGGGCTAGTTTCTCCTGATTCTGAAACCAGAGCCATACTGGTTCTGGGGTGGGTGGAAGGTTCTAGAGTCTGACCTCCACAAACTGTCAAGCTACAATTGTGTCAGAAGGCATCTGATCCTTACCCATGTTTCAGAAAGCAGCATCNGAGAGGGACACCATCTTCAGTGGATAGTACCCACAGACACNAAAGTGTGCTGAATGGCACAAGGTTAGCAGCTGTCATAATTGCCAAGGGAACATTGATGGACATTCCCTCTTTGAGCCAGAGGCTGTTACAGTCCCTTCGATTCCTGCCCCTCTGAAATCAGGTTTTTCAGTTTCTCAGTGGCCATTCTGAGAAATTGTTTCTGTTTGTTTATTTGTTTTGTTGTTTGTCTTGTCTTACAGGGATAGTCTTGCTAGATTGTCTAGACAGCTTTATACTCCTATGCTCAAGACATCTTGCCTCAGCCTCTCAAAGTAGCTGGAATCCTCGGCCAGTCATAGAACCCAGCTCCGAGAAATGTTTGTTAGGTGATTTATTGGTTGACTGATCTATGTATTGTACAGGAACTCAAACCAGAACCTTGTATCTACTTGGTCTGCTGCTGAGCTATATCCTCAATCTTGTTTTGGAAACAGGGTTTCTATCTGTAGTCTTGGCTGTCCTAGAACTCACTCTGTAGACCAAACCAGCCTCAAACTCACAGAGATCCACCTGCCTCTGCCTCCCCAGTGCTGGGATCAAAGGCACGCACCACCATTGCCTAGCCAGCCCTGGTTTTTTTATTTGTTTGTTTTATGTTCTTTTAGATAGAGTGTATATGTAGCCCAGGCTGGCCTTGAACTTGTTAACCTCCTGCCTCAGCCTTTCAAGAGCTAGGATTGTATGTGTGTGTTACTACATCTGGTTGAAACATTTTAAATAAAAGGAACCCATGTCAACCTTACTAACCTAAATCTTTAAACTTTCTCTATTTTTCCTTAAGGGCGAGTTCCAGAAACCAGAAATCTGAATCTGGAGAAGGCTGGTGTGAATGTCAACCCTGAAAATGAGAAGATTGTTGTGGATGCCCAGGAAGCCACCTCTGTCCCCCACATCTTTGCCATTGGAGATGTTGCTGAGGTATGCTCTACATATGTCTGGCCAACCACAGCCACCAGAAACTCCTATTTCTGTGCTCCCCTATTTCAGCTGGGACTTGAGGTGAACTTGATGACTTGAGGTGAACATGACGTAGGCTCTGCTGCCACAGGAAAGAGACATCTCTTTCTCTAATCCCAGAGCACCAATCACAGGATCCACTCTAGGGACTGGTCAGGTGCATCCTGGGAAGGATTGAGCACTAGCCTCTGCCCATTCTAATGCTTTCCCTCTCTGGGAGCATCAGGGTGGGACAGTTTAAAACTGGGAGCTAGAGAGATGGCTGAATAACTGGTTAAGAACACTGGCTGCTCTTCCAGGGCAGTTCATAACCATCTGTAGCTTCAGTTCTAAGGTATCTGACACTCTCTTCTGGCCTCCTTGGGTACCAAGCACACATGAGAAGCACACAGACATACATGCATGCAAAATACTCACACACAAAATAATTTTAAAAACATAAAAAAAATAAAATAAAATCCTAGCTCTACACAGAGTTAGCTATTGCTGGGCATGAGCTTGGCGAAGTCTTACAGCCATAGAAAAAGGACCAGCCCTGGTTCAGGTCCTCAGGCCCTGACTTGCCACAGTTCCCCCTCTGAGCCTGAAGCTGTGTCAGTTCCTCACTGACTAGACTATCACTGATCTTTCTTGGGTGAGGGGCCCAATGTGGGGAAGGTATCAAGGCTCTGAACCCGTCCCTGCTGACTGGACCTGTGGCTGAGGACACTTCCATGGAGACCATGGCCCACAGCACCTCCCTGGTAAGGCCCTGGCTTGGAAAAGCTACCATTCTTCTCCTTCACAGGCCCCTAGAAAAGACCTCCTTCATCAGTCCTGGGTCTCTGCATCCTGAGAGCCTCAGGAGTAGCGTGTACTGAACCATTCTGATACATCTCAAGGAAGGTGTCCAGGAGGTTCCTNATCAGATGGATGAGGATAGATGCTCGCAGAGTCCCCAGGCCCTCTTGTCTCTGTGCTGAGACCTGCCATATCTTCCACGAGTATGTTTCTGTCCTGGGGCTGCTATAACAAGTGGTTTATGCCACCACAAATTCAGGAGCATAGAGCACCCACTGTTACAGGCCAGAAGTTAAATCTGAGTGTGGGCAGGGCTGTACTCCTCAGTACTTTCTAGGAGGTTACTTCCTGCCTCCTCTATGCTGGACCTGGCTGGTCCTTCACCCAACTCTGTCCCATCATCACTGACCATCTCCTCCGGGTGCTTATGCCCTCCTTTGTCTTCCAGATTGTCCTTTGTCAGGCTTGGGTCAGTTTGTTACACATAAACCCATTTCCAAATAAACTCAAGTTCTAAGCAGGTATGATTTTCTTTGGAGGGGGGACACTATTCAACCCAGCCCAATGTGTTACTACTCATGTATGTGATTGTCGAATCACTAGTTCCCAGAAGCACTAGGAACACTGCAGGAACATGCCCTATGGAAGAACATCAGTAGGAGATGTTAGCTGGTGAACTACTTCAGGTGTCAGGGGATGCTCAGTGCCATTGTTGTAGAGAGGCAGTGGGATGGGTAACTGAAGGTTCTGGTTAGGAGCAAAGCAGGCTAGGCAAGGGCACCTGGCACCTATGCCTTCAGGAGTGTGAAGATGGCTACCCTACCTTGGCTCCCTTTGCAACTCACTTTGGGAGATGTAGAGAAGAACCTGGGGGAACTAGAGCCAGTGTTTGTGTCCAGTAGATCCCAAGCCTGCTGGGTCAGCATGGCTCCTGAGTCTTTGGTGTACCGGAGGGGTCCCCTACCACTGTGAAAATGATCGGATGAGCCAAATGGCCACTGTACAAGGTACCATCAGGCCCTGTGACTGAAATTCAGGAACGTGACCTTCCCAGAGGTGCCAGACTCCCACCTCTGCCAAATACAAGGCCTTGCAGATGGCAGTTCTGAGAAGGACTACACGAAAAGCTCCATGGGACTTGCTATCCAACCCTTCCCCTTCTTGGTCATTTCACCATACACACACACATACACACACACATACACA
>LZPO01099512.1:621175-638028 GCA_001675575.1 Neotoma lepida | reverse complement strand
ACACACACATACACACACACAAACACACACACACACACATACATATGAGTGTTTGTTTGATATGCCTGCATGTATATCTGTGCACCACATGTGTGCCTGGTGCACATGGAAGCCAGAAGAGGCTTCATATCCAGGCTTTGTATCCCTGGAACTGAAGTTACAGACAGTTGTTAGCTGCCATGTGGGCGCTAAAGCCCAGGTCCTCTGGAGGAGCAGCCAGTGCTCCTAACCACTGAGCTATCTACCCAGCCCTCGTGTCACTAAATGAGGCTCAGGCCACAGACCTGGGTGGTGTGGTTGCTTGTCTCTGCCTGTGGTTGGTTTGGAGCTTGTAGTCTCTCTGACTATAGGCTTCAACTTTGTCTTGTGAGCACTGCACCCTGAGACAGCACCTGTGNTCACTCAGAAGAGCACCAGGTGAGTCTCTGCACTCTAGGGGCCAGTGCTGTGTTGCCACCAGCATGTGGCGCACAAAGGCCTTCTTTATTTTAAAAATTTAAGACACAGTTTAAAAGATCATTGCAAGCAATGCAGATAATACTCCTGCAGTCAGGTCAGACCAGCGGCTACAGGGAGCCCCAGGGTGAAGTAGTGGTAGTGTTTAATGTGGTATGCTGTGCTGTGTGGGGATGTTTCCTGGGTTACTCAGGCCTGATGGAATGCACAGGCTGGAAGCAGAGTTTATCTCTGTAGATCTTTACTCATTTCTGGAATGCCAAACAGCATCTGCATTTCCTGCTACAGAGGTGATTGGCAGTGGGGGCCTGGGCTGCTGCAAGCAGGAATACCCGAGGCAAGGTGCACCCTGAAACAGAGGGGTCTTCTGTGGAATGACACTGATTTGGGATTTGTCATAGACTGTGACATGTATGTCAAGTTGTGTGTCAGGAGCACATGACATGCTTGGGGCCATATGAACTAGACCCTAAGTCATTGGGAACCATGGCAGGATCTCTTTTGAACTCTGTNATGAGACCAACACTCTGAGATCATTGGTGTGACGTTCAGAGAAAAGCCTGTGCAAGTGAGGGTGGTGGGGCTATTCGTGGCAGCCCATTTCCTCTTCTAGAGAAAGTGATGATAACATGGGCATGCCCCTGCAGTGGGATGGAGGGGAGGCAGTGGTAATGAACAAGGNGCCCTGGGATTGTCAGTGTAGGAAATTCAGCCTTGCATGCTGAGGATGTCCAGATCTTCACAGCTTGTAGCAGTGTCTACACCCTCACAGCTCATGTCCACATCCTCAAAGCTTGTGGCACAGTACTGGGAGTCTTCAGCAGGGAGCCACCTGCTTGGAAGGCAATGGGTGGTGGTGTAGCATCTGTACAGGCTGCTTGGAACACAGTGCTGCTGTGCTCTTCCCTCAGGGGCGGCCTGAGCTGACACCCACAGCTATCAAGGCAGGAAAGCTGCTGGCTCAGAGGCTCTTCGGGAAATCCTCAGCCTTAATGGATTACAGCAACGTGAGTTCCTTTAAAGGACCTAAATCCAACCTGGGGAAGGCTTGGCTGCTTCTCCTGGCTGAAGAGTTCATGTGCACCTATGTGTGCCTGCATATGCATGTTGTATGTATGCACACATGTATACATGCATGCATATACACAGGTATATATGTACATGTGTGTGAATGTGAATGCATTTGCACACATGAGCAGGTGGACACAGTCCTTGGGGCCATATGAACCAGATCCCTAGTCACTGGGAACTGTGGGCAGGATCTCTTAGCTCTGTCATGGGACCAGCACATTGATGTGACAGGTTCAGAGAAAAGCCTGTGCCAGTGAGGATAGTGGGTGGGGCTATGCCTGGCAGCTCATTCCCTCTTCTAGAGAAAGGGATATATGTGGTTTGGGTCCTGGTCCAGCCCAGGAACAATGAGTGGCCACCTGCTGTGCTCGTGTGTGGCTAGGTCCCTGGCCTCAGATTACTACTCAAGTGTCACTCATGGGATGCANTTTCAATTTGGGGGGCCCAAGAGGCATATCTGATTCCAGACCTACTTTCCAGGTTCCCACGACTGTCTTCACACCACTGGAGTATGGCTGTGTGGGGTTGTCTGAGGAGGAAGCTGTGGCTCTCCATGGCCAGGAGCATGTAGAGGTAGGGGGCTACCAACAAGAGGGCCTGATGGCCACTCTCCACAGAGCCTCTCCATGGATTGGAGGTCTGGTAAACAGGGGCTACTTCCTGGGGGCTGCTGTTAGCAGGGCATAGTGTGGGGCCTCCACAGGACAGGAGTATCGGGCAGCCCCAGAAACAAGGGGAGTCAGAAGCCTCTGGTAGCTGCGGTGTGTGGCCAACCTTTGCTTCTCTGGTCTCAGTCAGTGTCCACCTGCTGTCCTGGATGGAGTCATTAGGGCAGGCCCTTGACTGCCTTCCTCTGAGGCCCTATGTAACAGCCTCTGGCCATGCCCCAAACTGTGTTTTGTATACGAGAAGCACTGTTGAGCTTCCTAGCATTACCACCACAGCCTCAGCATGCAGAGAGCGTGTAACAGAAGGTCTCAGGTCCTGGTGCTTCTCTGCAGGGTTCTCCTTACCTCTTAGTGGGAGGAGTCTCACTTAACCTGACTGGCTTCTCCGTGGTGTCCTCTGACCTGCTGTCTACTCCATCCTACCCACCTTCACCTCCACCTTTCTAGGACTCTTCTGAGGTTTCCAGTGGGCAAAACACTCACTCCAGCCCAGTTTCTGCCCTTTTCCCAAGTTCTTCTGTGCCTACAAGCCCAATGGCCCTGACTGGAACCTTCATCCTAAACAAAGGGGTTTCATTGGGCCAGGGTGCTTTTGGGAGTCTGCAGTGGCAGGCAGGCTGTGGCCCCTGGGGTGCTTTCAGAGTAGGCTGGGGTAGCTGGAAGCTTTGAAAGCTGCCAGGTAGTGGAAGCTGGAGGACTTTGGTATAGGTCTTCCTGCAGCAGCAGCTTGCAGGCTGAGAGGCCCCGGTCACTAGGCTGTGGGTGTCTGCCTGCTCCGAGTACCCGGGCCCTCCATCATGGAGACAGGCCTGACAGGACTGCCCTGCCAGCACTTTATTTGCTATTTTTGTTAGATTCATCATAAGTACACTGGGACATGTGTGCATAGCGTTTTATAATGCTTTATGTTTCATGATGTTGAATAGCCAAACATTCTTGTTTGTTTTTTTTTCAGTTCTGTCTTGCTTGGAACAATATTCTCTGAAGCCCTATTAATTAATAATGGCTGTGTAGCACATGTGGGGCCCTGCTCATTTTTTATATGCCTGTAGCCCTGAATACACTGTCAAGCCCTTCATGGGTGCTGAAAGCCCTTGTTCCACAGCTCCAGTGAGGCTGGGGCCTGCCCTGCCCCTCCACAACCCTGCACCAACTAATTCCTCCTGAAGTTTAGGCCAAGTCAGCATCAGGGAGGCCAGGCAGCCATCTGAGAGCCATTCCTGCTCACATGGGTAGGCTGGGCACTCCTATACCAGTGACTTGCCTGAGGTCTCCCTGTCCAGTCTGCATTGGTCTTGGGGAGGCCTGGATCTACCTCTTGGGAATGCCCCAGTACCATGGCTCATGCCATGGTCTCTATGTTGTACCATGGCTAGTAGCACCTCAGCAGCCTGGTGCCTGATCTCCTGTTGTATCTGGGTAGGAGAGGCTCTGTCGATGACGACATGGCTATGGGCACAGACTGCCTGAACATAGGAAGACACACTCTCTACAACCAGTGGAGGTGTTTCCACATCTCACACTATACCCTTGGGTCACATGAGTGTCTTTGGGTCCCTGAGAATCCTGTATTCCCAGTACTTTTTTGTTTATTTGTTTGATCCAAGACTTTAGGACTGTACTGGGCATGGCCACTGATTCAGGTGCTGGTGTCTTGTCACCCAGGTTTACCATGCATATTATAAGCCATTGGAATTCACAGTGACTGATCGGGATGCATCCCAGTGCTACATAAAGGTGAGTGTGCTTAGGGGCCAGGGGGAGGGGCCCTGGGATGAAGAGAGAAAAAGCTGATGACCACAGGGAGTGCTCTGGTATCCTCAGGGTAGAGCAGTGGATATTAGCCGCTTTCTCCATGTGACAGAGTCCCTGCAAAGCAACTTAAGGAAGGGTTTGTCTTGTGTCACAGTGTAAGGAAAGGCTTGGTGGCAAGAGCTTGAAGCAGCCAGTCACATGTGTCTGCAGTCAAGAAGGAGAGAGATGGATGCTGGTGCTCAGCTTGCAATCTCTTTTTTATGCAGTCTGGACCCCAGCCCATGGGATGGTGCTGCCCACAGTTATAATGGGTCTACCCACCACAATTAACCCAATGTAGAAACTTCCTCATGGAGTTTGTCAAATTGGACAGTCTACCACAAATGGAAACCGCTGAGGGCTGTGGAGATAAGGCATAGCAACTCCCCATGGCTGGGTGGGTCACCTGTGACTAAGTGACAGTCAAAATCACTGTGGCTTTCAGATGGTGTGCTTGAGGGAGCCCCCACAGTTGGTGCTGGGCCTGCACTTCCTTGGCCCCAATGCTGGAGAAGTCACTCAAGGATTTGCTCTGGGGATCAAGTAAGTCATGTAGAATCCTGGCCATTTTATTCTATAACCACTTCCCTCTGTGTTCTGACAGCACAGTTTCCATTAGTTGTTTTCACAGTGGTGGAAGCTTCTGGGTCCACATTTCTGGGGGACGGGATTTGTACACATCTGCAGCAGGCATCCTTCAGCCTGCCTCAGGCATGGTGAACACAGCAGGAGAGGGACTTTCTCTAACCAAAGGTCCTAAGCAGGGATGGCTGCAGCCCTGGGGCATGGCCAGAATGAGTGTGGTTGAGCCCTCACTCCCTCAGCCTTTCACTATTCATTTGTGTTCTGTTTTCCTGTGAACTGTCTGGTTTTGTTATTGTTATTGTTGTTTTGTCTGTCTTTCATCCCTGCCCNCAGGTTTCTCTGTGTAGCCCTGGCTGTCCTATAACTGGCTCTGTAGACCAACTGGCCCCAAACTTAGAGATCTGCCTCCCAAGTGCTGGGATTAAAGGCATGTGCCACCACCACCAGGCCAAATTGTTTATTTGTATTCTGTGGTTTTTCTTTCTAGTTGTTTGTGCTACAATTATTGAGCTACAAGAGCTCTTTGCATATTAAGGAAATCAATATTATAAAAAGAGGTTGCCACCATTTAAAAGGCTTTCAGAAATTCTTCCCAAGACTGAATTGTCTGGGCAATGAATCTGCGTTCAGAACAATGAATGGGAAAGTACTGTGGGGCAGCCCTATCCCATTAATCCCAGGGCCCTCCCAGGATCCCAGCATCCCAGATGTGGATACCTGCTTACCGTCATCCACACCATGCATCCATGGTGGACACTGCCCACATGGTCTCTCCGGATGCTCAGGAGAGGCTGCGCATGGGTCCTACCTGGTGGCTACTTTGGAGTAAACTCCCATGTGATAGCTCTGCTGCAGCTCTCCTAAGGCGACAGATACATATTCCAAAGACGGGCTCACCTGGGACCTATGGCTCATGCTTGGGAGAAACTTACCACCAGCCATTGCCCTAACACATTTGTAGTCCAGGTAGGCCTGAGGCTTGCTGTCATATGATAGGTGTGGCTCCATCTAGGGATCTGTCCCAAACCCCGTCTAATGCACACAACCCTTCAACATGTTGGTCCTATTTCTTTGTTGGGATCCCCTCACTGCTCTCCCTTGTCCCTAGACCTCTTATCCCCAAGGCCCAACTCTTGGCTACACTCGTGCTCCCAGCCCACTGGGGACCCAGGTGTCTACACACCCTCCTCCTGCCTACCTTTCCCTATGCCTTCTCACTCTGTATCCTCCAGGGTTCGATCCCCAGTACCGTGAATACATGTACGTGCCACATGCATACACACATGGATACACACAAAACACAAACTCACGGAGCTGAGGGCTCAGCCACACAGCCACACTGAGCAGCTCTTTCCTAGTCATCTCAAGCCCTGGAACCTGACCTTTGGCAGCGAGGCAGGGGCACCTGGGTGGAGGNCAGGTCTCAGAGGCCAAGAGATAGGCTGACAGTGGAGGCTATTCTCCTAGGACTAGTGGCTAGGCTAATCACCTCCCTTCATGAACTTACTCTGGATAGACAAAATGTCATCCACAGCCAGTTCCCTGCCTTGTATTTGGATGCCATGTGTCCATGTGTAGATTTCTGAGCAGAAGAGCTGAGTGGGTGGGTGTAGGCTGCAGTCAAAAGTGACAGGGGTGGGTGATTCCTACCACACCTTGACAGTGATAGAGCAGGCTTAGAGGAGGAGCAATTAGGAAGGAGACAAGACAGAGCAAGCCAGGGAAAGGTTGGATAGGAGGGCCTAGGTGGGTAGCAACTTGGCAATGTGGGTAATGGGTGTTTGCTGGAGGCAGAGGGCAGTCCAGCATAGGCATGGGCAGACAGTCTTAGTGCTGACTGAGTAAGGAAATCACAAGCCTTATAAGGCCTTCCCGAGGTTAGAGTGGTGTGGACAGACCTCCCCATACCGGCCACTTACCATTCTACTCTCGATGTATACAGATGTGGGGCATCATATGCACAGGTGATGCAGACAGTAGGGATCCATCCCACCTGCTCTGAGGAGGTGGTGAAGCTGCACATCTCCAAGCGCTCGGGCCTGGAACCCACTGTGACTGGATGCTGAGGTTAAGTCACCATCCCTGCCAAGCTGAGGGCACACGCTATGCCATGTGCCCAGTACAGACACCTGGATCCAGGTGAGCAGGCTTGAGAAGATCATTTGTGGCTAGAGTCACAGGGGCCACCATGACAGGCAGAGGTTCTCCACAGGCTGGGCTCTCACAGCATCTCCTGGGCAGTGTCAAGTGCTGCTCCCCGTGTGCCATTTGTCCCTGTACTGAGCATAAGTACTGGCTCATTTCCTTCTTGCCCAGAAGGTGGAGATACTGCCTTGTACACGCTGATTGACCGCCACACATATGGCTCTACTATAGCTCTATAGAGTCAGGCTGGCCNAGGGGGCAGCCAGAAATCACAGTGCCTTACCAGTCACTGTAGTCCTCTCCTGAAGAGGAAGAACTTGGCAAAGGTCTGCCCCTGCCATGTCACCTCTCAGTCTGACGTCACCCTCCAGAAGCCGCAGTCCTTGAGTCTGCATGCTGCAGCCCATTCTGGGATGTCTGTCTTGGCTGTTACCCCCTCTTGGTCTGGGCCCTTGGTAACTCTGTTCTTCTCACTGAAGCTGAGGAGGAGGCTATAGGAAAAGTTCTTTACCCCTCAAGATGTCCTCTGTCTGGTCTGAGAGTCCAAGCAGGAGCTCTCAGACATCCAGTGGGTGGTGAGTCTGGCTGGGCCCTTGTCGGGCATTCNGGCAACAGCTCCACTACAGTTTCTTAGCTCCAGGGCTACATTTGACAAAAGAGGGTCCTCTAAGGAAGCTTTTACTTTCTGGGGTTTTTTGTTAAGAGCCCAATATACGTTTTGATCAAAATATTTTTTGCAGCAACTACAGTGTTCTCTCTGATATACCAGTCTGGGCAGGGGTGGGGTGAGGACCCTCTTTCAAGCGCTTATTTTCAATCCATCTTTGAAAAATCTCCTGTGGTTTGGGGTGACATGGCTAGGCCAATGTGAGGGTTGGCCTGTGCTGACCCCACCTGTTATTGGCAGGACTGGAAGGCTTTGCTACCTCCTTGGAGATCCCAGAAGATGGATGGAGCACCGTGTGTCTGCATAAATGGCTGTGTGTCCTGCAGGGATGACTCTAGGGAGTAGTTACCCCACGCCTACATCCTCTAGCCAGCCCTCTCATGCTCCAGCGTCAGATGATGATGGCCTGCGCAGAAACCCCCGTGTGGGCTGCCCGGGTTGGAAACCCCTGGCATTTTTGGAGCTCCAATAAAGTAGGTGTTTTCCTAAAGCATGTCTGCTTGTGGTGTCCCCAGGATTGCCCAGTGTCACATGGTAGTAGCTTCCAATCAGGATCTGCTGCCACCAGAACCATAATACACAGAGCCACAGTGTCTTAGTCCTAGAGTTCCCAACAGCCACTGGGAGGAACAACCCTGACCTGACCCTACTGGTCACTGGCAGGATACAGTACCTCTCCACCATCCTCAGCACCCACCACCTCCCTTCAGCTACTGGCTCAGGCCTGAAGACGTCTTTCTAGAGATCCCTCCTGGACCTTTTGCCAAGGTCACCCCTAAGGTCTCTGTGTCTCTTCAAGGGCTTATTTCCAACCCATCTCTCAAAAATCTCCTGCATCTTGAGGCAAGGGTGGCCTAGCTCCAGTGGTCATCAAGGGTCAGGAACAGGAGGAAAGGTTTGCCAGGGTTGTTTGAGGTTTTCTGTCTCTGAACTAAACGTCGCTTACCTCCTTAGTTTCCACTGTGGCCTTCCAGGTCAGCTTGTGGACTGGTTTTGGCTAATCCTCCACATTGAGGCTTGATGGGCCAGGGAGCGCCTGTCAATCACTGCAGGGAGAGACAGCCCTGACAGGGACAGGCAGGGCCCTGCATTATGCTGAGGCTTTAGCAGAGGCTAATCTCGTGTCTTCCTTAAGAAAACATCACTTAGCCTGGCCCCAGGAGCCTTGGATGGGACCCTGCTTGTCAGCCAACAAAGGAATGTGTTTGCACCTTAATGGGCCTACCAGAGCCTGGCTCAAAGTGGAAGTGTGCAGGGTGCTCTCAGACACCCAATTAAGACGCCAAGTGCTGGGCTGGGCCCCGCCCTCCTGACAAGTGCAGGGCCAGATCAGCCATGTCCTATTTAATGCACCATTGATGGCACGCCCCAGCCTGCCAGGATCCTGGGGCGTGGTGGGGGGTGGGGCGCTCCTCTAGCTTGAGGCAGAGAGGTCAGCTAATACCTGCTGCTTCAGGCCAGTGGGGTGGGAAGCCTCTGGGGCCTGGCCAGGTGCATCCCATAGGACCACAGCTCTGGGGGCAGTCCCTGCCAAGGGGGCAAACAAGCACCTGAAAGTGGCCTACTTTTATACCTTCTTCCCAGAGCGGGATTTGCATCAGGGTACTTGCCCCTGGAATCTTTGTCTCAGCCTGTGCCAGCCGCTAGGAGGGTCCAGACATCCACAAATCCATGTCCTATGTGGCTTCAGGTCCTAGCTCCCCTTGCACTCCTGGAAAATGGTGAGCAGGAGTCTGGCCAACTCACATGCAGTGAGTGTTGCAGAAAAAAGACTGCCACAAGGATGAGTCACCACTCAAGCTACCTTTGGGGCTGGCCAGTGCAAGCCCACACATTGGTCTAGCTATGGGGTCTAGGGGCAGGTTCAGGAGATCACAAAGGCAGCCCAGTTCTCTGGTAAGACCAAGAGCACTCACTCAGTCATTGGAGCCAGAACAGGACCAGGAAGTCCCCAAATAGTAGAGTGTGCACAGATCAGTGACTACTTTGCACTACTCACCGAGGCCTATTATGCCCTGTGCTAAAGGCAGGGCCAATGCCAAGGAGCAGAACCCATGGATGAGCTGCATCAGCAGTGGCATCTGTCCTGAGTGTCTGCCTCACCTAGCTGCAGGATCACTGCAGGGCCAGTCCCCTCTCTGGACCAGAAATGCAACAAGGGCTAGAATGCCCAAGGGCCAGGTGCTCCCCAACCCAGGGCCAGGTGCTCCCTTGGGCTGCCTCTTCTCTGCCTTTGCATGTTTTTATGATGCAATGAAAATATGTTTTTAATTCCTCAGATTGTTCCATGTAACCTGCAATTACCCCCGGCAATGCTTTACACACCTCTGCTTGTGGCTTTGGATTGCGCAAGGACATGGGAAGGAAAGGAGTTGGTAGGAGCTCCCTCCCTGCCTGACTGTCCTTGGAAGTAGAATGGAGTTCCCATCTCCTAGCACCTTGCCCTCTCCCACACCATCCCCACTTCCTGCTGTCCTGAGATCCCTGTGCAGCAGGCACACAGAAGGGCGACAGGTGCTTTTGAGGGCCAGACTGAGGGGACAGTAGTGGAGGACAGAGCCCAGCAAGGCTCTGAGAGGGTTCTGAGGTGAATGGCAGAGGATATAAAAGGAGCCATCATTTCTTAGAGCAGCAGAGTGGCTGAGACTGCATAGCACAAAGCCTGTGGGGACCCTACCTCTGCTCAGCTGGCAGCAGGTGCATGTGTCCCTACTGTCCTTTGCTGGCAGTGGAGACTGTATCCATGTCCTGGCTGGGCACCCTTGCCAGCAAGTGGACTTGCCTGTGAGAAACAGCAGTGTCTGCCTGAGGCCGTAGACATGAGCTTGTACCTGAGATCCACATTTTTGTTCTTGGCTACCTTGGCATATGACTCAATTCCATAGGTAGCTGCCCCAGCAGTGGTGCTCAGACGGAACCCAGGAGGTGCCACCAGTGTCTGGGACCCTGGCCCCAGGCAAGCCTAACCCCCCACCTAGCACTCACATACTGCATGCTGCCTGGAGCTATGGGCAAGCCTTGAGACAGCTGCCCAGCATGTCTGTTAGACAGACTGTGTCCTTGAAGAGACTGAGGACTAAAAGACCATGTCACTATTCAGGCTCAAGGTGTTTGGTTCCCCTGATCAGGAGGCTCTACCACATGAGACTCATGATTGTGTCTGCACTGGACTGTCTGTTCCTGCTCCCTCACCCCTGCCTTACCTGTCCCTCTGGATGCTACTTCCCTGCACCTAGTAACCTTGGATGACATATTCCAGGGAAGGGCCCCTCCGTACAATACCTGACCAAATGCACTGGACTCTCCTGGCCTGGCCTCTGCCTGGCCTCCTCCTTCCTTAGTTAGTCTATCCTTAGTTCCATATGGGATGCACAGGGGGAATGATGTGTGCAGGTCACATCCAGACATGGGCAGGCATTCCCATAGCTTGAAGCCAGCAGGCAGGCACTGGACCACACAGGCCTAACTCCCTTTGGAAGCATCTGTGAATTGATTCTCTATCCAAATGACCTGAGACAGGCCTAGCTCCTGGTGGCCAACCCCAGCCCAGGAGATGTACTCTTCTGGCCCCAAATTTGCAGGCTGTGGACTTAGTACTGAGTGAAGGAGCCTCAACCGAACACTAACTGAGGTAGGGACTAGAACAAAGGCTTCCAGACTCTGTTTCCTGGGCATCTGTGGAACTCAAGCATCAGCCCCTGTCGTGGTCAGTGTTCTAGTGTTGTGAAGAGACACCATGACCATGGTCAGTGTTCTAGTGTTGTGAAGAGACACCATGACCATGGCAGCTCGTAGAAAAGAAAGCATTTAATTGGGGCTTGCTTACAGTTTTAGAGGGTTAGTCCATTTTTTTCATGGCAAAGAGCATGGCAGGAAGCATGGTGGCGTGCAGGCAGACATGGTGCTGGAGAAGTAGCTGCAAGTTCTACATCCAGATCCACAGGCAGCAGGAAAAGAGACAAAGATTGGGCCTGGCTTGGGCCCTTGAAACCTCAGAGCCCACCCCCAGTGACACATTTCCTCCAACAAGGTCACATCGCCTAATGCCTCGTAAGTAGTGCCACTCCCTGATGACTAAGCACTCAAACACATGAACCTATGGGGACATTCTTTTTCAGCCACCACATCCCCCAAATCCCAATGGGCCCTCAGCACCAAAGAAGTCTCTCTGAGGAACCTGAGCTAAACACAAGCCTCTGTACTGTTGAAGCCTGCCTCATTCTATCTCCTCTCCTTGTCCCCACAAAGTGCTTTCTCAGTGGAAGCCCAGAGCCACCAGAATCCATGGGGCTGTTTTCTGATCCAGGCTCAGGTTGTACTGCTGTGGGCTGCTCCTCATGTGCTTCCTGAACTAGGCAAAGGCACAAATAAAGAAATGGAGCCACACACTTGTGCCTTGCTCTCACAGTGGAAGGCAACAGGAGGGCGCTGCAGGCCCAAGCCCTGCTTGTCCCTCACAGCCAGGTGAGGATCTTATTGGTCTTGCTTCTTCCAGGTGAGATGGGAGAGTCCCCAGAATTTTGCAGACACTTCTATCCTGCCATTGCCATGCCATGGGTTGCTCAGCAACCCTCCCAGACAGGATAGAGAAAAAAGGAGTTTCCCAGAGAGGCTGGTGAGGCCTTGCCCAACCAGGACCCAAGATATTCAGGATTTGAAATAACTAGACAGAAGATTATTCAATACAGGGTGCCAAGAGGGCTCTAGAGAACTGAGACACAGGATAGATGGATAGAGACACATTGGGCCTTATTTGCAGCCCACCTCCAAAGCCCAGCACACATGACTGGGGTCATGGCTCCTGTTTCCAGAACCCATAGTAACAGGGTGAAGTTTGCCAATTGTTGTAGAATATTATCTTTTTTTTTTTTTTTTTTTTTGGTTTTTCGAGGCAGGGTTTCTCTGTGTGACAGCCCTGGCTGTCCTGGAACTTGCTTTGTAGACCAGGCTGGCCTCAAACTCACAGAGATCCACCTGCTTCTGCCTCCTGAGTGCTGGGATTAAAGGCATAGAATATTATCTTTAAGGTGTGTTACGTTTGTTTATGTTGCATTTGTTTAGCTCTGTGAAACTGTGTTAGTTTGCCTGTCTTAAACACTTGACTAATGGTCTAATAAAGAGCTGAACAGCCAATAGTGAGGCAGGAAAGAGAAATAGGTGGGGCTGATAGGCAGAGAAGATAAATAGAAGGAAAAATCTGGGAGGAAAAAAGAAGTAGCCAGAGAAGGAGAGGACTCCAGGGGCCAGCCACCCAGCTACACAGCAAGCCACGGAATAAGAGTAAGATTTACAGAAGAACGGGAAAAGCCCAGAGGCAAACGGTAGATGGGGCTAATTTAAGAAAAGCTGGCTAGCAACAAGCCAAGCTAAGGCTGGACATTTATAATTAAGAATAAGCCTCTATATGTGATTTATTTGGGAGCTGGGTGGTGGGCCCCCCAAAAAGAGTAAAAACAAACAACAACAGCCAATGGCTGAAGACAGTGATGGGCATGAGTTTCCATTGGTGCCACACATAGGTCCTTAGTAAGGAAACTACAGTTACACTTACCTATGTATCCAGGAGCTGAAGGTGGTCCCCTGTACCTCTCATGCATTGTCATGTCACATTCATGCCTGACATTGCCCATCTGGTATGGCCCAGGTCCACCAAAGGTCCAAGACTGATGCTGTCCACTCTGGATGGGGAGCTGTCCTGGGAGGAGGAGGAACAGAAGGCCCATTTGATGGTGACCTTGTGACTTTGATGGTGAGCCAGCCAGGACCCATGGGCAGCTGCTGGCCCTCACTTTCCTGCAGAACCACCCTGAGCATCCCTGCTGCTGGGACCTGGCTTCTGCTACCTTCCCTTGCTGTCCCCAACCCCCTTAAGCTCTCCAAGAGCTCTCATGTTTCTGGTCCTGCCACCAGAGGGTTTGGGGAGCCCTGAATGTTCTGGTCCATAGCCAAGCACCTGTGGCTACAAGGGCAGTGAGGAGACCTTCACATCTCCCAGGGGCCTAGCAAAGCAACTTAGACCTGAGCCTGCCTAATCTCAGCCCTGCTGCGGTTTATGATACTCAGGTTACCCTAATCCTGAAACCCAAGCTGGGGTCCCAGGAGCCGTCCCAGTGCCATCTGAGGAGCACATGAGGCCTTCCCAGTAGACAGTAAGAGGACTCCCTTTACAGGCCTTCTGTGTTCAGAGCTAGCCTTCACCAGGGATAGAGCAGGGTGCTGGGCACTTAGAGGCTGGAAATCCAATCCAGATAGACCCAAGGAGTCGATGAATACACTAGACTCAGCTGCCTGACTGGGCAGAGCGAGAGGCCTCATCTCGGAGGAAACTCAAAGCCAGGAGCAAAGGGAACAGGGATGGGCAAGGAGACCCAGCCCAATCCCCTCTAGGATTTCATGGGACAGCAATTGGGCCTTGGAGTTCCATAAAATTAAATTTTTTCTCTCCCAATAAAATTGGATATTTTGGGCTTAAAACTGATGATCAAATAACACCAAATGCTTGGGAATAAAGTGGGACCATAAACAAGATATAGTGTGACCTTGTTACATAGCAACGGGGGGTTGACAGCCAGATGGGCACAGCTCCCTGTCCCAGTTGTGGCCTCTGACGCCAGGGCTTTGCACTGAGTGTGGGCCTGTTACACATCCTGGCATGGGGCAGGGGCACCCCGTTGTCTCTTTTGCTCTACCTATGTTATAAAGGCACACTGGCCAGGCATGAGGAGAGCACCTGTGTCTCCGTCATCTTCATGTAACTTCCCTGGAAGCAGATACAATTAGCTCCTAACCCACAGCGTCAAACTGTGCAATGGAGTGTCAGTGTAAAACCTGTATCTGCATATGGTTTTTCTTCTTGTAGTTTTTATGGGGGCCCTGCTTGATGATTGAGGAAAGCAATTCCCAGACCCCCCAGGAGTCTCTGTGAGCCGAGATGGCAAAGCCAGGACTTAGGCATGTCTGCCCTACTGCCCTCCCCTCGGAGGCCTGGTACCAAGTCCCAGCCTGAGGGAGAGGGTGGATGGGAGGCTTCAATGGCTCATTGTTCTTCCTGTGGTGGCTGGAATTGGGCCGACCCATTATAATAATAAAGTTCTAGCACTCAGCCAGTGGCTGGGTTTTCCATAGCTTGGGGAGTATTTAATTTTCAAAGTCTCTGCGAGGGAAGCAGTGTGTAAATGGAGTGTGCTGTTCCCGTCAGCCATTCTTTGCAAGTCCCAGTCTCCTATCCCATGCCTCCATTCTCTCAGAAGCTGCTATACCTGTCAGCTCCCAACGCCCAGGCATGCCAGGGCGGGCAACTATACTGGGAGACCCAGACACAATGTGAGTGAGTTTTGCCATCACCAGCTCAGACAGGCTCTCACTCCACCCTACCCACTTGGTTGAAGGCTGCGAGGAGGACCAGATGCCTGACGCCACAGGGGGCCTAATGGATTGAACTGTTCCTCTGCCATGGACATTCTCCTCAGCACACAGCTGGCCTGTCTAGATTTTCTTTTTTGCTTTTGAAAAAGTCTCAGTTAGCCTAGCTAGTCTGGAACTTTCTATGTTCAAGTCTCAGCTTTACAGAGGTCTGCTTGCCTCTGCATGGAGTGCTGAGCCACCACAGCTGGCCTTTGCCTGCTCTTTGTGCCTGTTCTATGTGGTGGTCATAGGCCAGAAGTGTTCCTTGGCCTCTGCCTTGGTTGGCTTTTCCCTCCTCTGACTGGGTAGTATTAGGTGCAGGGTCTTCCTCCTGGATATTTTTCCAGGTACCTGGCAAAGTGAGGCACTTGTTCAGAGCTCCTATGGAATGTTCATACTGTTATCTGAAAGGGTGTTTTTCTCTCTTATCCAAAGAGGCCTTATTTTTTTTTGAAATTTATTTATTTATTTTTTTATGTACATTGGTGTTTTGCCATGGATGTCAGGTTGCCTGGCACTTGAGTTACAGACAGTTGTGAGCTGCCATGTGGGTGCTGGGAATTGAACCCAGATCCTCTGGATGGGTGCTCTTAACCACTGAGCCATCTTTCCAGCCCAAGGCCTTCTTTTTCTTATGTTTAGGGAAAAAATGAAAACACCAACATGGTTGCTGGGACTCTAATTCAGGTCCTTAATCATTGAGCCATCTCTCCAGCCCCTGGAGTTAAATTTTAAAACAGCTATAAAAGCCGGGCATGGAGATGCACACCTGTAATCCCAGTCTTTTGAGTTGAAGACATGAAGATCAAGAGTTCCAGGCCATCCTTGGCTATATAGCAAATTTGAGGACAGCCTGGGTTATGTGAGATCTTGTCTCAAAAATAAAAAAAAAATAAAAAATAAAAAAAAAAGGAAGCAAAAATTCTTCAGGCTAAATCAAAAGGAAATGATATAAGACTTGGAACCAGTATATTGGTGTTTCTGGGGTGCAGCTTAACAGCTGGCTGTTAGAGCTCTGAGACTTACAGCTTTAAATATCTGTTCAAGTGTAGGTTTGGCAGCACGTGCCTACAGTCCCAGCTACTCAGGAGGCTGAGGTGGGGGGATCCCTTGAAGCCACAGTTTGGGATCAGTTTGGGCAACTATGGTGGTTTGAATAAGAATATATTCATATATATGAATGCTTAGTCATCAGGGGAGTGGCCTTACTTGAGAAAGATTAGTAGATGTGGCCTTGTTGGAGTAGGTGTGTCCTTGTTGGGGGAAGTGTGTCACTGGGGGTGGGCTTTGCCGTTTCAGAAGCTCAAGCCAGGCCCAGTGCCTCTGTCTTCCTGCTGCCTGCAGATCAGGACATAGAANTCTCAGCTACTTCTCCAGCAGTACTATATCTGTCTGCATGCCGACATGCTTCCTGCCATGATGAAAATATACTAAACTTCTAAAACTATAAGCCAGCCCCAATTAACTGCTTTCTTTTCTAAGGGTTGCTGAGGTCATGGCATCTCTTCACAGCAATAGAACACTTCCTAAGACAGCAACATAGCCAGACCCCATCTCAGGATAAGATAGGAGAAGGGGACATACAGGAGGAGTATATACCATAATAAATACCTCTATTGAGAAGAAAGGTCAACATGCCGTTACCTAAGTACTTCCAGAAGATAACAGAAATTCAGACTACTTACAGGAGTGAAAATAAAAGTGCATATCAAGGGGCTGGAGAGGTGGCTCAGAGGTTAAGAGCACTGACTATTCTTCCAGAGGTCCTGAGTTCAATTCCCAGCAACCACATGGTGGCTCACAACCATCTGTAATGAGATCTGGCGCCCTCTTCTGTATACATAATAAATAAATCTTTTTAAAAAAGTGGATATCAATAGTNTAAGAAGCAGGGCTGTGTGTGTAGCTCAATTGGTAGAATGCTTGCCTAGCATTCACAAAACCCTGGGTTTGACCCCAGCACCCCATAATACTGGGCATGATAGCACACAGCTGTTAACCTCAGCCTCCCAGAGGTAGAGATAGGAGGATTGGAAGCTCATCTTTTGCTACACAGAAGTTAA
>LZPO01099512.1:597816-615392 GCA_001675575.1 Neotoma lepida | reverse complement strand
TTTTAATGTTTTTGAGATAGGTAGACCAGGCTGGCCTGGAACTCATTCTGTAGACCAGGCTGGCCTGGAACTCACAGAGATCCACCTGCCTCTGAGTTCTGGGATTAAAAGCTGGCTCTTTTAAAAAATGTTTTTATTTATTTTTATATGTAAGAGTGCTTTTGCCTGCATGTTTATATGTGAGAGCCATGTATGTGCCCGCTACTGAAGAAACTAGAAAAGGTCATCAGATATGGAACTGGAGTTATGGATGGTTGTGAGCCACAATGTGGGTGCTGGTAAACAAACAGAGGTCCTATACAAGAGCAGTCAGTGCTCTTAACATCTGAGTCACCTCCCCAGTCCCTCAGTCAACACTTAAAAGGAAGGCAACCCAGACATATGCTATGACATAGATGAACCCTGAAAACACACTAAGCGAAATACATTAACAAATGGACAAATACTGTGTGAGCACCAGGTACGCAGGGCACACAGTCAAATTCAGACTCAAAATGGTGGGTGCTCAGGGTTTGGAGATGAGGACTCAGGGTTTAATGGATAGTTTCTAGTTCGGTGAAATGGCTCTGGGAATGGCTGCACAGCCTTGTGAATATATTTAATACGACTACTGCATTGTACGCTTTACAATGGTTACTACGATAAATTCTGTCATGCACATTTGAGGTAGGGCCCTAAAATAAAACTAAAAGGCAATTTGGAAAAAGGCCTGTGTAGGAGGGGTTTGGCTGTGTGGTCTTCTGCACAAGCCCGCCGCTCACTCTGTGCTGTTTAGTCCTGAGTTGGTTCCAGCTGCTTGGGGCCTGAGGGTGATCGGAATTCACAGAAACAACCCCTCCCTTAAGGGAGGAAGTTTAAATTATCAGGTCAATTAGGAAAGATACAACCGAAAAAAAAATCCAAGTTTCATTCACACTTCAAGGAGGTGTTTCCTGGTTGGGTGCCACTTTTATTATTTTTGGCCCAGGCTACTGAAAACCCCACAGACCCTTGGAAGGTACAATGTGATCTTTGATTCCTGTTTCAAGGATCAAAGCGAGTGACTTTGGGTGTAAATGCAGATAACATTTCAGAGATCTTTCATGAAAGGAGTCACCAGAGCAGGGCAGACAGGGAGCTGGTGTGTTATACATGTACTTGCTTTCAGGAGTATTACCATGCAGCAAACCTTCTGTTCCTGGTCCAAGGACTGGTCCTTGGACCATCTAAACACATATGCCTGGGTTGTGGGATGATACCACGAGGACACGGAGGAGCTGGAGGGACAAACCCTCATATGCATATGAGGGGCACATAGGCTCATCTCCGGGTCTTTCTAAAATGCCCCAGTGCTGGGCAACACGCAGGGCGAGGCACTACCCCGTCCAAGAGGCAGCGTTGGCAGCCCGCCCTCATCGTCCTCTCTGGGTCCAGACACACAAAGACACACACACGCGAGACGAAGAAAGCCACAGGCCTTGCTTGCTTGCCTGAAGCTGTTATGCTATGATTCCAAGCGGAGGGATGTGCTGCCAGCTTGCCCTGCCTTTCGAAGCTGGGGTGGAGATATGCAGACATTGGGCCTCACTAGGCTCTGATCATGGGAGAAGTACTGTGTGGACCTGCCACTCGGGGAGATGCGCTCCCCAGGCCTACAGGCTCAGCACCCTCTCAGTACCGGAGCCCTCGGGAACGCCGCGGCCCCGCCTCTACTCCCGCGGGCCGCAGCACCGGCTGGCGCCTGCGCACGCGGCCTCTCGGCGTGATAGCGAGCGCGCACTCCCATCACCCCCCGCGCCGGGCTGTCGCGCTGGCACAGCAGGAACGTCTGCAAGGCAGAGGCCTCACGGTTCACAGCGCAGGCGCGGCGAGCCGAGCGTGCGCGCGCAGCTCTGCGGGGAGGCGAGCGTGCGGTGTGCGGGGCGCCAGAGTGCACGCCGGAGGGGGGCGTGGCTGACGAGGCGCTTGGCAAAATCCTGGGAAGCGGCGGCGCCAGGCTCGGATCTGGGCGGCAGGGTTAGTGGGGCTGGGTCAGCGTGGCGGCGCGAGGTGGGGCGGCGGGCTGAGGCGTGGGCTCTGTCCTGAGGAGTCATGCCCCCCGCTCCCCTGATCTCGCTCAGGTTCTTCTCGCTCTTCACTTTGCAGGTGGCTGTCGGATCCTGGCCTCGGAAGCACGCCGCTCTATCCGGTGTCCGCCAGCAGATCGTCTGACCCTGGCGGCCTCGCTTTGCGCATTCTCAGGTAGGTGGGCTTCATTGACCCCAAGCTTGTGAGCTGGATGCCCTGCATGGCGGTGGCTGGCGGGCAAGTGGGCGGTGCAGGTTACCTCTATTCACATTTTGGCTTTGGGCAAGTTCTGTTCCCGGGTCTCCTGGGTCCTAGAGCAAAGAACTCAGCCAGTGTGTCAGGTACTGCCCAGACTGCAGAAAAAGATTCCCACGCGCCGCGGCCCTCCTTCTTCTAGTAGATTGTTGTCCAATCAGGAAAAAGAGCGAAACTACTTAGTGCCAGGGAGAGTTGATGGAGAGAAGAGAGTGAGTTCCATAGACTGATAGGCAAGGGCGGTATAGGATGATCTTGAGGTTCAAAAAGTGAGTGACTGGCTCAGGGTTAGGAAAGACCTAGGCTGACGCAGGAATTGACTGTGCGGGGGGTGGGGACGCCTCTCTCCTAGGTTATCAGAGGCACTCAGGCACCCAGATGAATGAGCAGACAACATCTGCTCGTTGGGGCAGGAGGTATGGGTGGCATACTGGCTTCTGGGCATGTGTGACATGGTGTTTGTGGGCAGCCTGACATCTAGCTTTGGGGACTGGGGCCTGGCTTGTGGGCACTACCTTTTGAGAGTAGTACTAACTGAGAGACTGGATCTGACTCATGATTATGGAGAGAATCTCAGGTCAAGAGCTGGGCTTTCAGGTGTGAGTTAGGAGCCTACCTGAGATGGTCCATAATGCTTGGGTGGTACCTGGTGCTGGTGGTACCTGCAGCCAAGTGTTGCAAGCCACTTGGGAGGTGCTGGCACAAAGATCAACCTTGCTGAATCTTTCTGGAGAAACTGACTCTGGGTTGGGGGTAAACACATGGAAAACCAGGTGTGAAGATATATGCTAGATTTTAGTGCTCCTAGGAGAGAGTTTATGGAGAACTGGGCTATGTGTGCAGGGATGAAGCAGAGAGTTGAGAGGAGGTCTCAAGTGGTGGTCTTCCCTCTCTAGAGAGACTGGAATAGTGTGTGAGCCCCAGAAGAGGGCTCCTTGTCCTTTCTTCCTTGTGTGGCCTTGTGACCATAGCTTGGAATAAGGGTGGATCCAACCATCAGAGGGAGCTCTGGCCAAGTGCTGGTGGTAACAGGAGAAGACCCCAAAGTGGAATTGCAGGCTTTCACCTTTGGGGGTTAGGGTACCAGCTTATTGACTGGGATGAGGGTGAGGGGGGTGTGCTCAGGATTGGGTAGCTTTGCCTACAGGTGGTCTTTGGAATCCTGGGAGCAGGAGGAAACAGACCGAGCAAGCAACATGTTTCTGTCAGGTGTGCCTAGTGCTGGATGTGCAGGGATGTTTTGGCATGCTCCGTTCCCAGTAGCTTACAGTGTTCTGGCAGCCAGGAGCCTACTCATTCCACTCTGAAGGGTAGTCCATAGCCTGTGAAATGATGTGTGGTTACGCTTGTCTCTACAGATGGGTTCTGCTCCTATGCTGTCATTTACTAATTGGTGTGTGCCTGCACACAAATCACTTTGCCACTCTTCCTTGGCAATAATAATAGTACCCAATTTGTGGGTAGTGGGTGGTCAGCATTCAGCACAAATGGTACTATGACACACACAAATGGTACAAATGACAGTTGCTACTGTCATTGCCCTAAAATTTCCTGATGTTCTGATCTGGCCCCTTCTAGGATTGACAGCATCTGTCATTACACCTTGAAAGTCACAGGCAGCATTTGTCTGTTTCCTTTACCCTCCCAGGCCAGCCGCTGGGCCTCTCCTTCCACTCAGAGCAGCTAATCAGGTCCCCAGGGGTTTTCTGCCTGCTACCTGCTCCTACCAGCTCAGTGATGATGGTTGGGCCTGGTTCCTGCTCTTCCCCACCTTGTTTTTGGACAGATTTCCTTGGATGATGGCCTGCACCTGACAGTCCCTCGACTCTTATCGGCTCAGCTCCCCTGGTCCTCAGCATTTCCCCGGAATGGCAGTCTGCCACACCCTGTCCAGCTGCTTCTTGGCCTGTTGTGTTGTGCCTGACTCTGCTGTCCATACCAGGCCTTAAGTGGGCCTTTCCTTCCTCTACTCCTGGCATACCTCATGGCAAGTACCATTGGCAGAGCCCTGGTAATCCTATCCAGGTGGCAACCAGTTTCACCAATGCACATCCTTGGCAGCAGATGGATGGTACCTCATGGCATGACCCCTTTGTGGATTTCTGGATTGAGAGACCCTGCTATGGGAACCTCATGTGTGTGTGTACACCACCATGGATTGCAATAACACAGCTAATGTTTCTTCTGGCAGTAAGCCTACAGAGAGGGGCCCTCCAGCTGGATGCATACCAGACCCCTGGCCACTCAGGATGGACTTCCACTGGGTTCCTGGCTCCAACCTGGTACCTTTGATGGCTTTCCATGGCTGTTAGACTGCTTTTTGGCCCAGCTGGGAGATTATATGTCTTCCACTTTGAACACTATCAGGGCAATCCCAACTGTGTCTGTGAGAGCCTCAGCTGACTGGCAGGCCTAGCTTGGGCCTGGGTGGCCCCCTCCCTCAATAGGGACCTGCCCTTGCCTGATGATTATCAACTCTTCTGCCAGGATCTCAAAGAAGTTATTCAAGACCCGAACAGTTTTGTTGAGTACCGTGCCACTGTCTCCTGTCCTTCCACATCAAGCCAGCCATCAGTGGCCCCACAGCTGCCCACAGTAAGGCATTAATTACATGGTTAGGTTCTTGGTGGCCCTAGCACTCAATATGGATACTCCCCTGAGGCCTGCTTTAGCTGCTCCCTCCAACCCCTGCTTGTTCAGGCCTAACTCTATATCCAGAAGTTCTTGGCCTGATCAGCAGCTGGCCAAGGAGAGCTCCCCTGGACCCCAAGAGCCCCTGAACCAGTCTGGTTCTGCATGTAGCCTTGATTATAGTGCTGTGAGACTAGCTGCCTCCCATCCAAAGGACGCAGACTCCAAACTTGTCTCAGTATCTTCAAAATCTGCTAGAATCAGCTCATCTGGGGAGCTGAGAACCCCAGAAAACAGAGAAGAGTTCTAAAACCTAAGGAGACCAGGAAGAATCTCTGGGTACCCCATGGTGGCTGGACAGTGTCCCAGAGATTCCCACAAGAGCCAACCTTTCCTTACGCTCCCTATTCTTCATCCTTGCGTTCTGCACATGGTCTAGATGTGCAGCAGTGCTCCTCGTGATAAAGTGCTGTGCATATCGAGGGAGTCCTGCAGCACCCAGACAGCACAGTGCTGTCTACAGATGGCTCCGCTGACCCATGGCTGTGTAGCTAGACAGCAAGGCACGTGGGCTTGCCCAGCTTGTACCAGAATATAGGCCTGTGTTGGGCCCCTAGCTGAGGTTCTACCCTACACCTACACAGTACACAGTTCCACCTGGCCAGTTCCTACAGGAAAGGCTCTGTAGATTAGCCCCCATCAGATTGTTGCACTGTTGCCAGATGCTGCCCCCACAAAGAACCCTGTTGGTGTTTCTGCCCTGCTCTCTGTGACCTCTGATGCTAGCCTACAATGGAAAGAAGGCTGCTTGTAGGAAGCCACTGCTCCTTTGTAAATCCTTTGGTTGGTTGGTTGGTTTTTTGTTTTTGAGACAATGTTTTGATATGTAGCCTTGGCTGGCTTGGAACTTGATATGTACCAGGCTGGCCTTGAACTCATAGAGAACCCTCTGCCTCTGCCTTCTGAGTGCTAGGACTATATCTTTTTTATTTTTTAAATGATATATCTATAGAGTATAATATAATTGTATACATAGATATATAATGATTCAATCTGGTGATTGCTATTTTCTTTTCTTAAATGTTAATCATTTCTTTGTATGGGATTGTATTTGCACTCCCCTCGTGGTTCCTTATAAAATATGAAATACATTATTGTCAACTCTAAGTCCACACTGCTGTGGAGTTATCTGACCTTCGTGTCTCCTCCTGGTCTTTTCTGTCCTCTTACCATTACCTGCCTTCTGCTTCCACCAGATCAATTCTGATAGCTTCCTCATATAGATACATGTGGCATTTGTCTCTCTATACCTGTGCTTATTTTACTTAATAGTGCCTTTGATTCCATTTTTTTTTTGGCTTGGATTTGATTTGTTGTTGTTGTTTATGGCTAAATAATACCCAATTGTATGTATATACTGCCTTTTTAAACAACCACTCCTCTGTCATTGTACGCTTTGGTGGATTTCATTCCTTATCAGCAGTGCAGAAGCATCCATATTCATCCTTCTGAGGGATAAGATGACACCTTGGCTGAGAACCATCCTTCCTGTGGGCTTATTTGAAGTCCTGGCCAGTGGGAGGTTTGAATGCATGAGGGTAGGAGCTAAGCCTCTTGCTAGGCTCAACTCTAATCATTCCCCTTTTAAATGGTAACATCCTGACTACACCTGGTTATGCTTACAGAAGCCCTCGCCCCTGCTCTGCAAGTGTACACACACACACACACACACACACACACACACACACACACACACACACACACACAGTATTCTGACACATTGATGCTTCAACACTTAAAGCCCCTGTGATGGGAATGACTTTCTCGTCTCCTGGCAGATTGAGCTTCCATTGCTGGTCTCAATAAACCTGATTGACTTACTGCTGAGTTATGGTGGCCGCTAACAGTCCTTGTTCTGTGAACAGAAGTTCTATACCCATTCTGTCAGCAGGGCCCAGCCAAGTGTCACAGGTGTGTGGCGGTGGTTCCCAGTGGGGGCTATGAAGGTGAGAGGGTCTGATAAGAGGAGGTGGAGCTAGATGGGGGAGGGAGTGCCAGGTGTTGCCTTAGGATCTGACTTCTGAGAGCTCTAGGTAAAGAGAAGAGCAGGTAGCAGATGGCAATGTGAGNCCTGGGATTGGAATGAAGAAAGACCAGTTCCGCACCAGGATGAGTTTTTAGAGAGAGCTGAGCAAGCACACTCCTTTGAGCCAAATTGATCTGAAGATGGAGACACAGCTGCCCAGTACACAGCGTGCGCCTACTTACGAGTTCCTAGACAAGAGAGGAAACCTTCTTGGACACTTAACAGAACCATAGACTGAAAATACAGCTGGCTGCTTTAGGAGAGGCCGTGATGAGCAAACATCTGGGGAGACAGAGCAGGCTGTTGGATGGTTTGGTAACTTACTAAGGAGATGTTGGGTTCAAGTGGTTTATTTGTAAATTATTTCTAAGTGCAGACATCGTATACACAAAACATCTGTGAATGTTGCTAACAGAAGTGATTTTGCAGTAGCCCTAGGCTTACCCAGGTTGCCCAGCTGTTCTATGATTGCTCATCGCTGGAATGGACTGTTCTCTTACTCTTCAGTTGTCTGTGGCTGGGCCTGCCTGTGGCTCTGATGGTGGAACCTGGAATGGCTCTCTGGGATGATGGTCTAGTTACTCNCTGGCCCCTAATGCATCTGCCTTCCCACCTCTGGTGGACCTGAAGTGAACTCTTCTGCTTGAAATTGCTATCTTTCCTGTTGACCCTGATCTTCCAGGGGCATCTCTTGAAGACTTGGGTACTGGTCTACAAAGGCCTACTGCTTGGCATCTCTGGTTGGCAGGCTTAAGAGCAGTCAGCAGAGTCTAGGTGACCTAGAATATTAGTCTGGTCCTGTTTAGAAGAGGAGTCTACTCACTGTGGTTGGGTTCTTGCTACTGAGCAAAGGAGGGAGGGCCTTTTAGCTGCAGTGACCAGCTTGTCTGCTCCTAGGTGTCNGTAGGAAGAACAAAAGGTTGGACTGTGGTCTCCCAGACCATTACAAAGTAGCTTGTCTACAGTGACATCAGCAACAGTGATAACCGCACCCACCCTCCACCAGGTGATCTGTTCCTTGGGAGAGAAGGCTATCAGACTAGACCTGTGTACAGGGCCTGGGGTCATTCACCCATGCTGGCACACGGACAGATGGCCTAGAGGAGGACTCCCCCTGAAGCTAGACAAGATGGCAGGCAAGCCTCTGATTAGTGTGTGCTGCTCACTTCCCTGGGAAATATCCCAGCATCTTATCTCTAAAAAATAGGCCATGGGCCCTAGCAAAAGGTTTTGAAAAGACTTATTATCTCCAAGGAAAACCTTAAACCAGAGAACACTGGTGATAAAGTCCTCTGAGACGCTGGAGTACTTTGTAAAGCTGCAGCATTTGAAACACGTGGGTTTTGGAATAGAGAGAAACAGTAGTGAGGAAAACCATTTTAAAGCCATATAATTTAAAATTTAGTACATTGTTGGTGGTGTTTCAGATGCTTGTCAGTAAAACCACTTTGATAACTGGTTGCTTTCTGGAATATAGTGGGGCAGGACTATATCTATTGTGCTAGCACACAGTCAAGATGGATTAAAGATGACATTTTTTAAGGTCATAAAAATGCTCATTAGCTTCCTATTGTAACAAGGGCTGAGATAATCAGTTTTGGAGGTTTTAGTCCACTATTTGTTGGTAGCTTATCATGGTGGCAACACGTAGCAAAACCATTCACCTCATGTCCAAGATGAGAAAAAAATGATACGGGGCAGAGGACCCAGTATCTCCTTCAAGGGCACTTCTGTGACTTGAAACCTTCCATGCGACCCCACCTAAGGTTCCACTACCTCCCAGCGGAGCCAAGATGGGGACCAGGCCTTTAACACATGTGTTTTGTAGAGCATTTAAGACTCAAACTAGAGCATTTCTACAGAAAACATGAGTAGTGCTATGAGTTTATGTTTTACATATCTGGAGTTGCCAAGGGTATGGCAGATGGGCTCCTTCTTGCTATTGGTGGGGATATAAAATGCTTAGGCTCACCACATTAACAGTTCTAGGCATGCATATATCTGACCACTTGCCCACATGCTCATGCTGTGGGTAGTTGTGGTATGTAATTGTGGTGTGTGGGATCTGAGAGTGGGCTTGAGTTTAGTCACACCTTGTTTCTTCACCTGACCCCTGTTAGGTATTAAATAGTTTGTCCTCATAAGGTTCTCAGGAAGGTTGAATGAAATGAGGATATCCATTGAGCCCGGCTGGAGCCTAAGCCCCTGTGACTGTCTGTCATTACATTATGATCAGCAAAACTAGAAGAGTTAAAGATCCAGCAGTAGGGGCAGGGCAAGTAAAGCTGTCCTCATACAGCTTCTGTCAGCATCAGCTAGAACTTAAAAATCTCAGTGACCTGAGTGGCACCTCATTTGCTGTCCATCCTGTGTGTCTGGGAATGGACTGGATATGCTCTGCTTGCTNCTGTACATCAGAAACACTTACCAACAGGTCCCCATCTGCACATACTACTACACAGTCAAGTGATGCTGTGGGGAACCATGGGTCACAGGTGATATGTGTCACCCCACCTACACTACTGTGGTCAAAGGAAACCACAGCTGCACCTGAGTTTCAAAGGTCCTCCTCATGTGGGGTGGTATCTTAGTCACTGTTCTATTGCTGTGAAGAGACACCATGACCAAGGCAACTCTTTTAAAGGAAAACATTTAACTGGGGGCTTACTTACAGTTTCAGAGGTTTAGTCTATCTTCATCATGGTGCGGAGCATGGTGGTACACATGGCACTGAAGCAGTAGCTAAGAAGTAATTGAGAGCTACATCCTGATGTAGAGAAAGAGACTCTGGGCTTGGCATGGGTTCTTGAAGCCTGAAAGCCCACCCCAAGTGACACACTTCCTCCAACAAGGCCACATCTCTTAATCTTTATAATCCTTTCATATAGTGCAACTCCCTGATGACTAAGCGTTCGAGTATATAAGCCTATGGGGGTCATTCTTATTCAAACCACCACAGGTGAGTTACTAAGTATTAACCTGAGTAAGCAGCCGTTCACATTGGAGGCACTGGAGAAAGGGTGGGCCTATAATCTATGGTGTACATGTTCAAACCAGAAATGTGTCTCATGGTTCTGGAGTGGAGAAATCCAGGCAGAATGGTATTTCCTAAGGCCTCCCCTTGGTTTGTGGGTGGCCATCTTCCCTGTGTCCTTGCCCAATCATCCCTCTACATGTGTTTCCATGTCCTAACCTACTGGGACACCAAGCATGCTGGATCAGGCCTACCCTAAAGATACTTTACCTATATTACCTCTTTAAATACCGTGTCCAAATATAAGCATGTGCTGACACACAGTGGGGACTAGGACTTCAGCTGAAGTATTTGGGGTACTTCAGCCTAGAACAATGCCCAAGATGAGTGTTATTTTCGTTTTGTAGCTTTCAGCAGTACTGTGAGCAGCCCTCTGTGCTATATGCAGGAAGGCCTCTCAGGGCCTTGGTCTTGGCGCCAGTGCTGAGGTGTGGAATTGCTGGTTTCTACCCGGAGTAGGCTGTTCCTACTCTTCTGTACACGAGCTTGTTTCATTTATTATTTAAGAAATTTTTCCCTACATGAGGGTTCAAAGGCATTGTCTTGTTTTCCTAAAGTCTCATGTGTTGCCTTTGACATTAAGCCTGGAGTCTCCTTGTTAGTGTGACTGGGATAAGGGAGGGTCTTCTGTCAAGGCCTGTGATGGGCAGAGAATCTGACAACCATAATGGCTGTGTAATCTGAGCAAGCAATAAAATTTTCATGTGTGAGGCCAGTGAGGTGTGTGTGCACGCACACACACACACATGCCAGAGTGCAGCCTCTTGTATCCTGACTGACAGAGGATCCTGTTTCTCCCTTTTCCATGGAGCATAGACTGGGTCTGGCCTCAGTCACTGACTGCTCCCTGGCTGCACTCTGGTCTAGCCTGTCCTTAGTTAGCTGGTTTTATAAGGAGTCTTGATTTTATGGTAGAGAAATGTCCATCTGCACCTTGTTCCTCATGTTAGCTATTTTTTAAACTACATTTGGTCCCAGGGAGAGGAGAGTGTAGTAGGCTCTGGGGTGCCCTTCACCTAGCTCCTCAGTACTTGTTTCTCACATTCTGGGATCACTGTGTCTGTGGGCAACATGCTTGAGCCTGCTCTCTAGGATGGCAGGAGCCCTGAGTTACCTTAGTGTTCCTTGAACCACTGTGTCCTCTGTTGCAGGCACTGAGCCCTGGAGGGCCCTGTGGGTGAGTGAGCCCAGCAAGCTAAGAGCCATGGCATGTAGGTGACTCTTAGATGCTTGTCTATTTGTCAGATTCTTCTGCTGTACCAATGGCTGAGCTACCAGGCAGATGGAAAGAGACAACTGACTGCTCCCCTTCCCCCATTCTGTCCCTGGTGTCTGTCTGTACAGTACAAGGACCCAGACATTTGGCTCTGATGGACAGTGTCCCCACCACCATGGCTAAGGACACCTTCTCCAAGGGGACTTCGTTACTAGGCCCTAAGGCTGGTTCTAGCACAAAGGATGGTCATACTTCCTGTAGAGCAGCAAGACTTTCCATGTGTTCAGACACAGAAAGGGCTGTGACCTGATGCTGGCTGGGTTCCCACCTCTGCCCATAAGTGCCTCTGAGCAGGTTTCCTTCCTGACACCTAGTAGGTTCCTTAGACCACTCCTAAACAGTGAATACCCTGGGTGCAGCTGTCTGCCCTGCAAGCTCAGAAGCTCCATCCTGGCATTACTTTTTAGCTCAGTCACTGACTGGAAGCCTTTGTAGCAGGGCTGACCAGTACTCTGCCTCCCATACTCCAAGAGATTTTTAAGCAGCAAAGGTGAAAACCACCTCATGTACTTAGCTCCCGAGACCCACTCACGCTACTCCACTAGCCTGGCCTTGCCACTGTAGCGGTTGTTAGCCATGAGGAGTCAGCTGTCTGTGTACCTGACAGGGACTTGATGGTGGCACTGCTGGGAAAACGAGATAGCATTGGTGGGCTGGGAGGAGGGCTGTGATGACCTGTGCTTACTGCCCTGGTCTATCATATGGGCTGTATCTCTAGCAGGGCAGGCCTAATAGGAAGCTGGAGCTGGTCTCTGTCACCTAAGTCATTGGGGCCTGTTGAGAGGGGGCCCCTATGAGACCTGATGGGATGAGTGACCAGAAGGTACTGTTGGCCAGGAGGTGTGGAGGACTGGGGTTGGACACTGCCCCCCCAGGGAAGTACATGAATCCTGCTAGGGCAGCACCACTTCAGGGCTAGAGCAGTGCTTACCAGGTGCTAGGCCTCTGTTATAGAATGAGCAGCAACCTATTTTTCCTGGAGAGAAGTCAAGGCTCTGGTCCAGGCTGCAGGAGTAGTCATGCCTGCTCAGGGCTTTCAGGAATATAGTGTCAGCTCAGCATGGAGAACAATCCTTGTGCAACCTCACAAAGCTAGCTAAGGGCTTCCCTCGGCCTCAGGCTGAGCTGTCTGCCAAGGCAGCAGCCTGCCTATCTTTCTCATGGAAGATGTCTCGTGCAGCCCTGGGGTATCCTGCCCTCCAGGGAACAGAGCCGCTGTCTACACATTCACAGACTGACAGTGGTCAGCCCTGGAGTAAGTGAGGTGAGACAGTGATTGGAGTGTTGCCCTCCAGGCCTTGGAGAAGGTGCCAGTTCCCACGCTGGCACTGGGCTGCAGGCACCCACCTTCTTTGCTGTTTTCCTTATCTTCCTGCCATCCTCCTTGCCTCCCTGCTGCCCCAGAATGCTTCCTGAGTTCTGTATCTTTGAAGCTGCTGCCTCTCTGCCTGCCTGGGTACTTCCCAAGGCGGAGACTGACAGAGGATTCAATGAATCGAAGGTCGCCAGTTGGGGCGTTGACAGATGCCCAGCCATGATACCATTTCTGATTTAATAACCGAATGGGAGGCTGGCCCTTTGTAATAATTAGGGCTAATTACTGAGGAGGTGTTGACAGACAGGCTGAGAGGAAACAAACTACCTTTATCCCGTGGCTTAGAGTCAGATTACTGGCCCAGTGCTATCTGCCCCTCAGAAAGTAGACGCTTCAATCACTCAGCGAGGCTTCAAAGGGGAAAGGCCCTGACAATACTTGGGATTTGGAAAGCGGCAATGAAGTGCGCCTTTGACTCTGAGTCGCTCAACGGAGACCCATTCCAGGAATGGTTTCTTTGTGCAGCTTGAGTTACCTCGGCAGTCCTGCTTCCCGCGCACTTGGGGCAGGGAGGGGCTGCATGGGCATGGGCAGGGCCAGCCTCCTGGGGTCTTTCCTGGGCTTAGCTGCAGCATCTGATGTAGGTAGAGACCAGGTCTCCGGACATCAGAGCTGGCAGCACATGAGCCCTGNCTGGGAGTATGTTGAGTTCTTTGTGGGACAGGGAGCACAACTTCGCTGCAACGCTCAGAGGCAGGCCTTGCCTCTGTGGAAATGCCAGTGTTTTTTATGGCAGGACCACTCCTCAGAGGCCTTTGAGGTCTCTTGCTGGGTTGCTCTGGAGTCAGCTCCCACCCATGTCTTGGGCTCAGAGCCAAGGCCACAAAAGTGGTATTTCTCAATGGCTTTCAACCTCAGTGACGGAGAAGGTATTGGAAGCTGGTTTCTGATGGACTGTGTGGAATCCACAGTGTGCTAGTCACCCTGCACTTCACAAAGACAGAGGGCTAGGCTCAGTTCTGGGTGCCTGGGTTTTTTAGCTGAAGCATTGACCAACATGCCAATTGTCTGGCTAGACAGCTCAGGGCCACAGCTGCAGCTGCCATGCAGCTCCATGGAGGAGAACATGTGGAACTAGCTATGGCACCAGGACAGTGGCCAGAGCTGCAGTGGGGCCAGTTCTCAGCTTCTGGGCCTTGATGCCACTGATCTTCCATCAGAGAGGCATCTGCTCAGACCAGAACTGTTCAGGGAGTGCCTTCTCTGTTCTAGGCACNTCCTGGAAGGTGCTGGACGAGCAGGAGGTGGGAGGAAGCCCACTTGCACCTTTATGTGCATCTCCTGAATGTCTGCTTATGGCCTTGGCTGTGTTCCTTCAGGCTGCCTCTGGTGGATTCTGAATTCTGAGTCTTTCCCCTCTGTGACAAGTACCCTGGGCTGAAGGGAAAAGCTAACCTTTATTTCTCAGCATGCTGCTTTGTGTCCAAAGAAAGTGCCTTCTGGGGCTAGGAGATGGCTTGGTGGTTAAGAGCACATGCTCTTGAAGAAGATCTGGCTTCAGTTCTCAGCACCTTCGTGGCTCTGGTTCCAGGGCTTGTAATGCCCTCTTTTGGCCTCCATGGACACTGCACACATGTGATGCACATACATANGTGGAGGCAAAACACCCATTCTCACACATCTTTAATCCAGCACTTGGGAGGCAGAGGCAGGAGGATCTCTGTGAGTTGGAGGCTAGCCTGGTCTACAGAGTGAGTTCTAGGACAGCCAGCGCTACATAGGAAGACCTTGCCTTAACAGCAACAGCANTGTTTTTAGCCAGAAATGTCTAAATAAGAATTGAGTTTTCATCATATAGTAGTGGCAAATTAAATACCATTAACCAAAGTACAAGAAAATGACCCCACATATATTGCATAGTATGTTTTATTTGAATATAGACTTCCAGAGATTGGCCAGGTGAGCAGGGGCTGAGCATGTTAGTGTACACAAAAGAGGGAGTCCTCTCTCTCTCTCTCATTGAGATCGTAAGTTGGGCACCACTGAGGACTGAAATATAGGCTGAATGCAGACTCCTGAATTGAACCTAATGTCCTTTTTTGTCCCAGGACCTCTCATTACATTTCCTCTCCTGTCTCCTTAGCCTGCTNTCTCTGACGGTCTCCTCTACTTATCATTGCTAACTGTGGCAGTTGTGAGGCATGGCATCTGGTGCTTGGACAATGTTCCTGGGTTGGTTTGTCGCTTGTTTGCCTCATGATCACACCAAGGCCATGGTATAGGGAGGAAGAATACCAAGATAAGGTGCCCATATTTTCACATAAAATCATTAGTGTGTGTCATCCGTGTGACTCCTCACTGCCAGTGTTGNCCTTGTTCGGCTGGCAGAGGTGGTGTTCCCCAGGCTTCTCCACTGCACTTTGAGGAAGGGAGTAGTGCACAGCCAGGGCATACAGTGTGGGAGTGAAGCAGCCACATTAGGACTCTGCTCGGGAGAGCTCGCCAGTTCTTTGTTTATTTACTCAGTTCTCTATCTTCCTCTTCCTCCCACCCCCAGGGACTGAGGACTGGCAGTGCGCTAACATGCTCAGCCCCTGCTCACCTGGCCAATCTCTGGAAGTCTATATTCAAATAAAACATACTATGCAATATATGTGGGGTCATTTTCTTGTACTTTGGTTAATGGTATTTAATTTGCCACTACTATATGATGAAAACTCAATTCTTATTTAGATATTTCTGGCTAAAAACATTGCTGTTGCTGTTAAGGCAAGGTCTTCCTATGTAGCGCTAGCTGTCCTAGAACTCACTCTGTAGACCAGGCTAGCCTCCAACTCACAGAGATCCTCCTGCCTCTGCCTCCCAAGTGCTGGGATTAAAGGCGTGCGCCACTACCGCCCGGCTTGTGATTTATTTTTTATTATTTATTACTATTTTATTTTTGTGTGTAAGAGTGTTTTGCTTACATGTATGTATGTGCACTACATGTGTGCCTGATACCTGCAGAAATCAGAAGAAGGTATTGGATCCCCTAGAGCTGGAATTACAGGTGGTTGTGAGCCACTATGTAGGTGCTGGGAACTGAACCCAGGTCTTCTGCAAGAGCAGCAAGTACTTTTAATCACTGAGCCATCTCTTCAGGCTCCCCGCTTTTCTTTTTCCTTGATTTTCCGGGACAGGGTTTTTCTGTATAACAGTCCTAGCTGTCCTGGAACTCACTTTGTAGACCAGGCAGGCCTNAAACTCACAGAGATCCTCTCTGCCTCCTGAGTGCTGGGATTAAAGGTGTGGGCCACCACGCCCTGCATCTTCAGCCCTTTTTTAAATGGATTTTTAATTGGTTTTAATTGTTAAGTTTTAGAAAAATGAAACATTTATATACAATAAACTGCACATATTTAAAGTAACAGCTTGATACTTTTCAACACCTGGGATAATCTGCCACAATGTCTTTGTCCTCAAAGTTTCCTCCTGCCCCCTTGGATGCATTCCCCACCACCCCCTTCTCTACACTTCCCTTCCCTAGGTTCCCAGTAGGTCAGTTAGCATTTCCTAGAATTTTATATAAATAGACTCAGAGTATTTACTCTTTCTGATTATTTTGAGATTCATTCACGTTGAAGCGTGTGTCAGTACTTCCTACCCTTTACAGTAGAGTATGCATATGTTCCATTGTGTGGCTATAGGGCTGTTTGTTCAGCTGGTGATGGATGTTTGGGTTGTTTCCAGTTTGGGACTGTTTTTAAAGAAATGACCAAACTTTATTTCAAAGTGGTTGTACCACTGTATAATCCCATTACAGAGTGTGGCTGTTTGCTGCTTCACATATTTTCCAGGAATTACTGACAGCTTCTTCCATTTTAGCCATTCTGCCAAGTACACAGTGATAATTTATTATAGTCTTATTTTGTGCTTCTTTAATGACCAAAAATACTATGTTTCCATGCTGATTTGCCAGTCACTTGTTTTATGGTGAAATGTTTGTTTAAATGTTTTTTTACTATTTTTAATTTTGTTTAAATATGTTTTGTTATTGTCTTATTTGGAAAAACTAAAATTCATTTTGTTGTTGTTTTTACTGTTTTTCCCAGGGGCTCTCTATGTAGTACAGGCGAGGCTAAAACTCAAGACCAGTCCCCAGAGTGTTGGAATTACAGTTGTGTGCTACCCTGTCACTAATAATAACAACACTCTTTTGGTTTGTGCTGGTGATCAAACCCAGGTCTCCTGGTAGGGTGTTGCATGGGAGGCAAGTGCTGCAACTCCAAGCTGCAGGTCAGCATTGAATTTATTAGTTAGTTTGTTTTTTGAGACAGGGTTTTATTTTGTATCCTAGGCTGGCTTTCAACTTAATGAGTAGTTCATTCCGACCTTGAACTCTCCCCAATCCTTCTGTATTAGGCCTCTTGAGTGTTAGGAGTATAGACATGTGTCACCATGGCTGGGACATGTTTAAAAATCTTAAAAGGACTTTGTCTGTCTGTCTGTCTGTCTATCTATCTATCTATCTATCTGTGTGTATGAGTGGTGTGCCCTATCTATCTGTCTGCCTGTCTGTCTGTCTGTCTATCTATCTATCTGTGTGTATGAGTGGTGTGCCCTATCTATCTATCTGTCTGCCTGTCTGTCTGTCTGTCTGTCTGTCTATCTATCTATCTGTGTGTATGAGTGGTGTGCCCTATCTATCTATCTATCTATCTATCTATCTATCTATCTATCTATATCTATTTTGTGTATGTGTGTTTTCATACACATACTACCATTTATGTGTGTGAGCCCAATTTCTTTTTTTAATATTCAGTATACAAATTCTACCTTTCCACCTCAATATCAAACTTACATGCATTCTACCATTGAACTACATCATATCTCATCATACAGATTAATTATTAGATATATAGATATATAATTTGCAAGTATTTTCCCCAGATAT
>LZPO01099512.1:544114-566193 GCA_001675575.1 Neotoma lepida | reverse complement strand
GAGACAGGGTTTCTCTGTGTAGTTTCGGTGCCTGTCCTGGAACTCACTCTGTAGCCCAGGCTGGCCTCGAACTCACAGAGATCCGCCTGCCTCTGCCTCCCGAGTGCTGGGATTAAAGGCGTGGGCCACCACCGCCCGGCTCAGCTCTTTATTATATCAATCACAGCAATACATCTTCACACAATGTACAGATATTCCGCAACATGGGGGTAGTGCATGGACAGTAAATAAGAGGACATATCAGGTGTCTGGGGATTCATACTGAAGGCACACCAGGGTAAGCAGATGTCGCTTGATGACAGAGGGGACCTGATCATTCGGAAAGCATGCAGATCATGGGTATGGGGGTTATATTAAATTGACTTAGAGTTTTTGCTGAAAGTGTTCACATGGGCCTACCAGAAGGTCCAGGAGCCTGAATCAAGTTTGGCCAAGTAAAGGCTTCTTTTCTGTGGTGTGGGGAATGGAACCCAGGGCCTTGAGCTCTACTGTAGAGGCAGCAAGACCTCTATACAGGGTTCCCAGGTTGTGCTTGCCAAGGAGGGACAGACTTGGACCTTTGTAATACCAGAGCTGACAGATAAGATGGGGATACAGGAAGGGGGAGGGCTGGAGGTGCCCAACAGGAACAATGACAGGCTGGCAGTTGGGGTAAGGATGGGCTGCACTTCCAGCAGCCCTGTGGTCCATACCGAGAGAGATGGAGAACAGCATTTTTTCCCCAGAAGGGGCAGAAGTTGGGTACTGAGCCAACAGCTTTCCAAACCCTCTTCCCAGCTGCCTTCTGAAGAAATTCAGAGCTCTCTGTCACTCACGTGTCCTCCCTTGCACCCCAGGTCTGCATCTACCACATGGCAGGCTTGTTCCCACCACCTCCTGGTCCCAGATTTGTCCTCCGAGGCACACAGTCACCTGTGAACACACTGCATTTCTGCTCTGCATCCCAGGCTTTGGGGAACCCACTCCTTTTCTCAGGGTGAGTAACAGCTGCCCCACCCCAAACCCGGGGTAGTGTCCAGCATGGGTCTTCACAGAGCATGATGCTTATCTAAGGTGCTGGCGAAGGCGCTGTGCTTGCCACACTCTCAGAACCTGCCTGAAACACTGTCCATTCTGTCTCACACCACTGANTTCTGACAAAGTACCCCACCTCCAGGCCCTCTGGCCCCCTTTGCTGACCTTTCAGTTTGAAGTCAAGTCTCCTCCAGCTAAGTATCGCCTTCTACTGGCTGTGTGTGGTGTTGGCCTGGAGCAAGTTCAAGATGTCAACTGACTACAGCCCCTGTCCCGTGCCTGACTCCCAACAGGTCTCAGAGTGGCCTGGTACACATCTGGAGCCTGCAGACCAGAAGAATAGTTGCCACCCTAAATGGCCACAGGGGCCAGGGTGTAACCTGGCTGAAGACACTGCCCCAGGGGCACCAGCTCCTCAGGTGGGTCACTGCAGCTCAATGGAGCACCAGGTCCCAGGGGACCTATGCTGGGAACTCTTTGACAGACCCCTGTGACTACCTTTAGCCAGAACCGAAGGTGTTAGGAGCATCCTGCCAGCTTGGCTGTAGCTTGTGGAGAGTGTGGGACCAGCTCTAGCCTTTGGGAAGTAGACAGGTCTGGGAGGTGACATCTGAGGCAGTTGATAGAAAGGCTCTGGGTTATGGCTTAGAAGTGGGCAGAGGTAACCGCACCATGTGCTAAAGGGACAGGGATGAGTAAAGCAGGGCCCAGGCTCAAAAGAGCTGAAAGTTCAGCCCTCAGGAGGCCCTGCTCACCCAGGGCCTAGACACTGGGTGGCTTGAAAGGCATGAAGGGTAGCCTGGTGCTGGCACTTATCTAAACACCCTTTCTCCCAGCCAGGGTGGTGGTGNTGCAGCCCCTCCTCCAGTCCCCACTGAGGTCAGGAGGCCTGGAGTGGAGGCTGCAGGTGTGGATTTGCATTTGCACTGCACTGGAGACTACAGCCCACCAAGGCTGCCTGGCCTCAGCTGTGTTTGGGTCCAGGTTTCTCCAAGAGGCCCTGGAGGGGTTGTGTGCTTTCACATCTAGCAGGGCTGGAGGACTCCCAGCCCTAGCTGCACCTGGGCCACAAGAGCTGCACCAGCTAGCCTTTCTTTACCTTCGTCATTGTGAAACCACTTATTTACAGGCTAGTGAGGAGTACGCAGACCCTTGTAGCACCTGAGTAACCACTGCCCAGTCAAGGACAGCACTGCAGCACCTCCCACTGTGCGGTCAGCAGCAGCCCAGGACTGCTAGACTGTCTTGCTGTATGTCTTGAAAAGGAGCAGAATGGTTTTTTTATGAGTTTTTCCTAACTTTAAGTTAGGAAAACAGAAGACTACCAGGTACTTAATGCATACTTGTGGTCCCAGTGCTCAGGAAGCCAGACAGAACTGCTGAGTTTGAGGCCAGTTTGGGATACCACTAGTTTCTGCCTTTTTTCTGCTGGACTGACTGCATGTTTCTTACTGATATGTGAAGTCCTATTTATATTTTCCATAGCATCATTATTCTATCATAGATTATCTCTGTAATTGGGTGACATATGTTTGTACTCTCCTAGGGGTGTCTTCATGGTAATGGGGTCACATTGGTCAGGCTTTCCCCNTGTGGTTGGGCTCCTGAGTCTTATGAAGGAGTCTATGCTAAGACTTGGACATTCTTAGCCTATCTCCAGAGCTCACTGTTGCTTCTTTTAGATTCCTAGTTCCTCTGTTGATGTGGGATGCAGGCAAAGCCTGCTGTCCCATCATCCTTTCTGTTCTTCCCCTCCATATTCAGCCCTGTTGACATCAGGTCACCGACAGGAAGGAAATGCTAACAGCTGCCTGTGGGCTCTGGGATGGGTTCCCTAGTCCTCAGTTCCCACGATCTCGGTACTTTTCAAGCACTCTGTAGAATGCCCCTAGGGTCAGGGTAAGGCTGAGGCCCTGGGTTTGGGGAGGAAGCCCAGTGTGGTGACTACCAACCTTGTGGTGCTGGAGGTGCATGAGTCCTGTGTCTCCTTGGCAAGTGAGACTAGCCTTAGTCACACAAGTGTCTGCTGGGCCCACTATCAGCATCTAAGAAGTTGAATTTCCCTAATCTGAAAATCTGAAAGCTTGTTTCTTGTTGGTTTTTGAGGCAGGGTCTCACTATGTAGTTCGGCTAACGTGGAATGCCTTATGTTGTAGACCAGGCTGGACCTGAACTCACAGAGATTCACCTGTCTCTGCCTCCTGAGTGCTGGGATTAAAAGTGTGTGCCACCACTCCCTGCATAAAAATATGAAAGTTTTAGCGTGTCATGTCAGCTCTCATAAAGTTTCAGATTTCAGAGCGTTTCATATTTCCTGTTTTCTAAATAGGAAGGTTTAACTGGTGAAGTTTCTGCAAATATTCCAAATTCTGAAAATATCTGAGCACTTGCAGTCCCACATGTTTTAGAAAAGAGGTCCTCGTGAAATAAAAGATGCTGTTGGTAGTGAGCCCTTTAGAAAATGAGGAAGCAGGGGACTTTATCCCAGTACTCGGGAGGCAGAGGCCCAAGGATCTCTGTGATCTTCAGGACAGCCAGGAACTATAGAGAGAGACCCTGTCTCAAAATACAAAAAAGAAGAAGGAGGAGGAGGAGAAGGAGGAGGAGGAGAAGGAGGAAGAAAAGAAGCCCTCAACCCATAGTATTTCCTAGGTTCTTGAGAAGCAGGTCATAGAAGGGGATGGGGGCTGTCCAAGAACATACAGGCCTGTTAAAGCCAGCACAGGCCCTAGAAAATTCTGGGGACACTTTGAGCCTGTGCTAATACCTGGTTTTTCCCACTAGTAGCTTCCTGCAGTGGCTTCTGCCTGAAGTAGCTCTGTCTGTGTATTCTAACGGTGCTCTGTTTCCCTTACACTTCCTCACTCCAGTTGGTAGAATACTGCTTTAGTCAGAACTGAGGAACCTGTGAGGAAGAGTGGTCCCTGGCTTGCTGCCAATAGCATCTTTTGTTTCATTTGTTTTGTTAATGCTTCCTTACTTCCCACACTGCAAGACACTTGAACCCCATCTTGGTTTTCCCTGACTCCAGCCCTAGAATCAACATCTCCAGAAATCTGGCTGTTGTGATTAGAAAACTGATGAGCTTGAGCCCTAGGCTGTCCATGGGTGGCACATGGGGATAAAAACTTGGACCTACATTCCCATTACTGTCACATCTACCCATGTTCAGCTGTGTGTCCTATCTACATGTGTCTGGCCACACACATGTTCACACTGACCTCTAGGTTCTGACATGACCCACAGTTTTATATGCTCACCAGCTGTGTCACAGCTCTTTGGAAAGGAACCACATTCCTACATCCACTACTGGCTCCAATATTTGCTCTGCCAGAGAGGGCAGAACCACTGTCTGTAAGGATCCAGGCCTGCTCAGGTCTACTGTTTTTACAGTTACATGAGTCTTTAGCCATACAGTCTTCAGTCAGCGCTTCCATTTGTGCTTCCTGAACCAGTGCCCATCATCTACATAGTTACAGAGCAGTCCTTCACAGGCTCCCAGCTCTTGCTCAGCTGGCTGGGGCTGTTTTCATTGTACACAATGACAGTCACACTGTCTGTGGGTTTGGCACAGCACTGCCATGTGTCCATTTCCCCAAGGCCACATGAAGCAGCCTGTCATCCCACAAAGCCTAGAGCTACCCGCTGTGGTGTCTTCTCTCATGGTTCTCCATCCCTGTGCCCATTCCTTTTCTAGAAATCACAGGACTGTAGTTACACAGTGCAGAACCTTCAGATTTGGCTTCTTTCACTTAGCAAATTGTGGCTCAACTCCTTCCAGCTGTTGTATGTGTCAGCAGTCAGCGCCGTCCCTTGCTGAGTGGCACTCTGTGGCACAGTATACTTGGCTATTCTTTTGTTGCAGAGCAGCTGGATTGTTTCCAGCTCGGGTGGTAATGCCTAGAGCTGCTCTCAACATGCTTGCATGGCATTTTGAGTGAATGTAGGTCTCAAATTCTTTGGAAGAAACCTGAGTGAGATTTCTGAGTCCTTCAAGGCAGTTTACAGAGAAGAAAAGGGTGCAAGGCATACTTTAGTGGCATTGAATGGCAGGAGGCTAGTCATAGGTGCATGCCTCAGTGTCCACATTCTTTGTCTACTGAATTTCCTGGCCTCAGGGCCTTAGATGCCAACTCAGCTGTGAACACTGAGGGAGAAGCCCTCCTCATCCAAGGCCTCTAGCCTGGATGGTGCAAAGCTTACTTGACCATCTTCTGGAAATGTGGCCACCTTCAGCATTGAAGGGCTATAGACCAGATGCTAGTCCAAGTGGGTACATAATGCTTACAGTGTCTCACAGACCTCCTCCCCTTGCTTCATCAGCCAAGGCCGGGACCTGCGGCTGTGCCTGTGGGACTTGGCAGAGGGCAGGAACACCATCGTGGACGCAGTTCAGTTGGACAGTGTGGGTTTCTGCAAGAGCTCAATCCTGGCCAGGGGACAGCTATGTTGGATGCTTGCTGTGCCTGGGAAGGGCAGCGATGAGGTAAGGACCAGCCCTCTGGAGCTCCCTTCCATACACTAATGACACTGGGTTTGTCTTAACCAGACACACTTGTCCTCCCCCAGTAAGGAGGGCCTAGTGCTGCGATGAGACTCTCAGCAGCAGGTCTACAACTTACCTGCTTCACTGCAGCTCCAGCAGCAGCCTCAGGCTGATGCACAGCCTGGTCAGCTGTGAGCTCTTATCCTTCCAGGGCAATGGTGAGAATCAAGAAGGGTTCAGGNAGACCTTGGTACTCAGCATAATGCTTTTCCTGGAGGAGGGCCACTCAGGGCTGTGTCTAGGCCTGAGTGTTTGTGCACACACATATACATAAGCATACATGTCTATTCACATATTCATGTACACACCCGTGTATATACAGAGAGGAACCTCCAGAAATTGGGGGCCTTAGTGNACTGCTAGCCTGTTGGAAGAGGCAACAGAGACACCAGTGTAGTGACACAGTGAAGAAAACTGAAGCTACAGGGGAATTGACAGAGGGGTGGAGCTACAACACAGGGAAGTGCAGGTTCTGGAGGCTGCATGAGGATGGGAGTGGCCACAAGCTTGGGGAAGGGAGGATAAAGCCTGAATCTCAAAAGCCAGAATGGGAGCAAGTCTGGGGGTAAGAAGAGGTACAGAGGAACTCCTGGGCATCCAAGTCTTCTGTGAAACAAACTCTTCCACAAACTGGCAAAAAGAAAAGGAACAGGGAAAACCACAACCTAGCAGCAATGAGGCCAGAGCAACGCGGAGTCCTAGGAGATGGATCCAGGCGGTGACACTAGGACCCTCTGCTTTCTGTAAGAGTAAACTAACCCTGTCTCAGGGCTTCTTTCTATAGAATCGCCATCACTCTGTATGCAGAGCTATGGGTACAGGGCATGGCCAGTGATGAGCAGCCAAAAGGCCAGGACTATGCTTCAGTCTAAACACTAAGGGCAGAGAAACTGCACTCCATACATATACATTCTGGGAAAGGTGGTGCGTGAGGAGGCAGGAGTCACAGATACAAAGTCTGCACAGCCCATGGACCGTGACAGGGACTGTCCCTACGTGAGAGCCAGGGAGACCCCATTGTGGCAGCAGGGAGAGGCTGGATATAAGGGGCCTCAGGTAGGAGCTATTGGTGAACCCAGGACTGTCTAGGAACCCAATCTGGGATATGTACTGAGAGCATAGAAAGCACAGCGTCCATCCTATATCAGAAGAGCAGGATCCCAGGGTCAGGTTCAGGGCAGCTGCTACAGACACTGGAGCTTTCCATCTGGCGCCCAATGCCAACTTTTGTTTCCAGAAAGGAAAATGCTAGGTTTGGGCAAGTGTGGCCACCCAGACGGCCGTGAGGGGTGGGAGCATGCTCCCAGGCATTGTTTGGGCCTAAGCCAGCTATGCTTTTCCAGGGCCCAGTTTAGGCAGATTCCAGGCAGACTGGAAAATAACCATTTGCCCATGATGTTCTGGCAGCTACTGAAAATACAACATCCGGCTGTTGAGATGGCTCAGCAGGTAAAGGTGGTTGCTGCCTCGCTGACAACCTGAGTTCAATTTCCAGACCGTACATGGTGAGAGAACTGTGTCACAAAAGTTGTACACACACACACACACACACACACACACACACACACACACACACACACACACACACACATGAATAAATAAATGTAATAAAAACTGTTTTGAAAATACAATGCCACCTGCACTGAGGGCTAGTGCCAGGAAGCTGGTTAAAACTGCACAGAAACCTGTGACCTCCACAGAGGAAGAGTGTTTTGATCAGTGGCCTGAGAGTATCTGAGCTCTCTTAACCTTTAGAGTGGCATCTTGTGGGTCTGTGGCTTGGGGTGACCTGGTACTGCCTGGCCTGCTGTACAGGAGGAAGCAACTCCCCCACCCCTCACATTAATAAAACTTTTAACAGGTTTTTGGCAAACTGGCAAGAAAAGTGTATGTAGCTCCTAATTGGTGATTTAAATGCAATCATGAACAAATAAATGCCTGTTACTATCTCATTATTTATGAACTAGATCTGCTTGGAGACAAAATGACTTTTCTTGGGCAGGAGCCAAGCCTAACCCAGTACACGGGCCTGATCTGCCAGCACCAGCAGGAGCTGCCTACTCGTGCTGCTGGCTGTGGAGGACCATGAGCCTGAGGAGACTGGATAGGAGCCCCCTCCCCTTCTCTACCTTCTGGCCTGGGAGCAGCTATAATGCGTACTTGCTGGCCCACTGCCACTGTTCATCTCTGTTTCCCCTGCAGCAGTTCTACCTCCTATTATATGTTATCCTCTCTCCCGGCTTCCTCCATACATACCCCCTTCCCATTTCTAGGGCACCCCTTCCCGTGGTGGATTCTGCTTCCTCTGCCCTTGGGTGGTGAGTCTGCTATGTAGTCTGACTAGTCACCAAATCCTCTTAGTACTACCTCACGGTAACCTCCCTGCCTCCTTGGAACCATATCTTCTGGGTCCTGCTTGCTGGTCCCTGGAGCTGTGACAACCATCCTCATGCTTTGCCCTCCAACGTTACCAGAACTCTCTCCCTAACCACTTCCCACAGACATCCAAGTGTTCTTCAGTCTGTCTCCTAAAGGCCTGAGCAAGTTTCCCTCCCNCTACAAAGGCAGGGGCTTTAAGACTCGCCTGCAGCAGATGAGACAGAGAGCTGTGAGCCATTCCTAGTGCTTAATTTGGCCATTACAAGTCCAATCACTCTGGGTACACTGNTGAGATTACCCTGCCAGAAAACACCCTGGCCCCCATTATCAGAAGTGGGCACATCAGCGGGACTCTGAAGGACCAGGCTGTGTGCTTGGCATTCTGCATTGCCTGGAAGCTGCCCTGGACCCAGCCCTATAGGACTCAGGTGGCTGATACAGAATCATCTCTGTGGCTATGACAGATAAGGTTCTATGTGACATAGGTTGGTAAGGACAACACNGCTGTTACTTGCCCAGGCTCTGGCCTCTCAGACATTGTCCCAGCCTGGCCATATTGGTATATGCTGTCTAATTAAATCCCTCCATCCCTTTGGAGCCCTGATGCCTTGTGTGTAGACCAAGGCATGCTAAGCAGGTTTGTATTCATGCTCTTGCTAGTTGCCATGGAGAATTGCTCTTGCTGGTACCTAGAGACACTCTGGGATTCCAGAATCTACTCAGCACACATGACACCAGAAGGTACACATAGGCACAAGTGCAATAGAACCCCAGGCAGATAAAAGGCATAGGAAACATCTGGTTTGTGCTGGGCTGCAGCATGTCATGTGGGGCCCTTCTGTTCTGCTAAGCTCACAGGAAAGGTGTCACATCTCCCCAAATGAATGAGGGTACCAGGTTAGCACCGTAGATACAGGATATCTGGGAACCCATTCCAGTCTGATCCTTGTGGATGGTGCTGGTCAGCATACAAGCAATCCACTTGGATTTGCATACCCANANGGGAAGCTGGGCCATGTGGACCACAAGGCCCACCTCAGCCCAGGCACAGAAAGGCCTGGCATCTAGGTAATCTGGGTTGGTAAGTCAGGTACTTGGGTACTGGGAAACCAGGATCTGGCCTTAGCTCTGGCAACATGCTGATTTCCTAGGTAGGTAGTGGATGGGCCCCAGGCCTTCTGAACAAGATTTTGCATCATTTTATGTGCCTGAGGTTGTTCAAAGAGGGCCCTTGGAAATCCTAACTGAGGCAAGAGAGACAAGCGAAGAAGGGAGGATGGCCAGAGTAAACAGGACCAAGTAAACGAGGCCTGCTTTGCCCAAATGACAAACTGGGGCAAGGCATGCCATGGCTGCTTGCTGGTGAAGGGCTGGTCATTCAGGAATGATGTGAGCATTTGTTTTGCAAGGACCCCAGGAGCATCTAAGCCCTTTAGCCTGTGCAAACTAATTAGGGGGCTCTACTCTCAGGTCCCTACAGGGAGAGGAGCAGACAGAAACTCGAAGCAGCCTTGGCTAATCGCCTTAAATGTCTCTTGTTTGCATAGCATAGACTCAGCTTGGCATCAGCCCAAATCAGCTTGTTTTCTCACTGTCAGGTTCAGATTCTGGAGATGCCATCCAAGACGTCAGTGTGCACTCTGAAGCCGGAGGCAGATGCCAAGCCAGGCATGCCCATGTGCCTGGGGCTGTGGCAGGTAAGACAGCGTGCGCCAGCCACACCCGACAGCCCTGAGTCATGCCCCACTCAGGGTTGGATTTGTCATCAAATCTATGGGCACTATCCTTTAGAGAACATGTACCTGCTATTCTCTGTGTCCCAACATTGACTGGACATTGCTTCTCCTGGACTGCTGCTGGTGCTTGGAAGAAACCCCAACAGAAACACTGCAGGGAAATCAGACTCCAGTACCCACTCTCCACAGGCCCTGACTGGCTTGCCCCACANATGCCCAGATGTGGCTGTGAGGAGGGGACAGTTAGGTCAGCTGTGGGGCTTGCTCCTGGAAGAACACATGCACCTTGGTCCTTGGCTCTGCTGAGGCTGAGGAGAAAGCTAACTAACGTCAGCAAGCCTGTATGGATGTCAATGTTCTGGGCATTCACTTTTGCCACTTCTCTACCTTATAGAGGTCCCAGGAACATTAGCATGATGATTTCCCCGTGGCCATTCCAGGGAAGTCTAACTTGTAGCCTTTTCCTTTGTTCTTGATAGTTGTTTCTATTGGAGGATCAGGAGCCATCTCCTGGGGCTGCTGCAAACACTAGGACCCAAGTAGTCATCACAGCCTAAGGTCTAAAGTCCCTACACACATAAACAGGCCCAGACCTTTTCAAGGTGAAGCCTTCCCCTGGCCACATCCAGGTCAGCATCTTTCCCTCCTGGGTCACTTCTATTTACTATATCATCTGCAAAGAATTCCGGAAGCCTCAGAATCTTAACCGGTACAGACACCACAGTAGGCAGGTCATAGGGCAGCGCCCATGTGGGGAGGAGTTGTAACCCTTTGGCCATCTTCCTAGTTCTCATTGGTGATTTCTGCATCGTGGCTTGCTGCCTCCTTGAGCTCTTCTGTAAGTGAGGTGAGATGGGCTTGTTCAGTTTGGAATCCCACATGACCCACAAGAAGCATGGGAGGGCACCTCTGTGCCTGCCCCAGGGATTCTGGGTGGAAGGCAGAAAGATGTCTGGCCTGCTTTCAGTTGGCTTTCCTTGTAGTTTCCTTTTTTTTTTCATTTTTTTTATTATTATTAAAACATTCGATGTACAACTGCAGGAGAGATAATATACAGATAGCTTGAACATAAATAGAGGTACAAATTCTTATCCTAATAGTGAAATGTTTCACTAAAGCTTGCCCAAACTTATTTTATGCTACAGTCATCCTAGGGTCCTTCCTGCTAGGTAGCCTCCCTGGATCTGTGGGTTGCAGAGTGATTGCCCTTTGGCTTATATCTAGTATCCACCTATTAGTGAGTACATACCATATTTGTCCTTCTGAGTCTGGGTTACTCAGACGCAGTTTCCTTTTTTNTTTTTTATTTTTATCTTATATATATGAGTATTTTGGCTACATGAATGTGTATGCTCCACGTGTACCTGGTNTCTGTGGAAGTCAAAAGACAGCTTTGGATCTCCTGGATCTAGAGTTAAAGACAGTTGTGAGCTGCCATGTAGATGCTGAGAATCAAACCAGGGTCCTCTGCAAGAGCAGCCAGTGCTCTTAACCACTACGGCATCCCTCCAACCCCTTGCAGTTTAACTGAGAGGGTTGAGTTAGATTTGAAGTCTTCAGTGGGCTGATCCTAGTGTGTAGCCTTTGCTGTGCAGCTTCCAAGANAAAAGCCTTTGGGGAGTCAAGGCTCCTGAGATCCTAGCTGACAGAGCTCCTGGGCCCACAAGTCTGTAGCCTGACTCAGGCAGAGCCTAGTTCTTAGCCTCAGTGTGTCCAGATGGGATTTCTCAAGAGTTTCTGGGCACTTCTCTGGGAAAATAAATGTATCTTCATTTTGCCTCCCAACCTTACTCANGCTGAAGTTATCTAAGGAGATGACCACAATACATACAGGCCCTGGCACAGCCACCTATGGCTGCACCACTCCTATTCTGCACCCTGGAAAACATGGGTCATTGCCCAATCGTGTAAAAATTCCATCAGAAAAAAAAATGTGTAGAAAGGGATGTATAAACTTGTTAAGGTAATTAATATAGTTGATAGAAGGACAAATCACGGTTTTGTTGGTAATACAGATTCAATGTAAAGCCTGTAGCTGCAAAGGGCCTCTGGTTATAGGAATGCTCTGTTTTCTCCTAAATCCAGAAATCCTAGGATATGAACTCACTGATCTGAGTGTGGCAAAGTATCCTGACCTGATGTATTTTCTGAAACACTCAGGTCTGTCTTTAGTTGGTGCTTTAAAATAGCTGCCCTACATTGCTACAATAATAATTACAGGATAGGTCAGGCTGTAAATCAGGCCTAAGCTAACATCATCAGTACCCACCCTCAGAGAAGGCTCCCTGTCTGAGTCTTGGGGCCTCTCCAGCTGAGTTGTACACACTGTTGGGGTTCCTGTAGGCCTTGGCCTGCTACCNTCTCTCAGGCTGCACTTCAAAGGGCAGGAGAAGCTATAGAGCCAATCTTTGTCTCTAGGTCCCAGCTGAGGGCAAGGGGAACTGCTAAAGAGGGCAAGGCAGGGTGACTCCAGACCCTCAGCCCTGCAGCGTCAAAGCTGTGACCACCAGAGGCCTCTTGGCTATCAGAACACTGTCCAGCCTGTGGTGCCTGTCACTGGAAGGCTGTAGGAACCAGGGTAGATCCAGTAGAGTGACATGGTGAAGTGCTACGCTGTGGTGGTAACTAGCAGTGGCTGAAAGACCAGGTGTACCTCCTAGGCCAGTCTGGCTCCTGCTCTGGCCACCCTGACCTGAGGCACCATGGCAGAGGGGGTCTTATCTAGTAGCCCCTGAGTAATCTGTGTTGCTCAAAACTCAGTCACAAGCTTTGTGCATGCTAGCTAGAGCTGATCCCAATGATGAGGGGTGCTCTGGACTGCCCTAACTCAAAAAATGAAGAGGGNAAGCAGTGCAGCCAGAGCTGTAGAGCTGGGTATAGATGCCACCACAGACCACTGCTTGGGCTTTCTCCAAGTAGCTGAGANAGTTCTCTCAAGTGTGCTTCTGGGTTAGCATCACCAGGTAGCCATGTTATGGGTGGTGATTAAGAGTGGCAAGAGTTGACATGAGTTCTTGGTTGGGGTGCAGAGGGTTCTGGGATTCTTCCTCTTGGCACTGCCCCTGTCCTGACCCAGCTCACAGCCACTTGCCTGAGCAGCCTGGGCAAACAGTGTGGGCCTGCACAAACCACTTCTAAGCAGATTACCTGAGAAACACCAGCAGGGAGTTCATCCCTGTGACAAAACGCAGAAACAGTGCAGCTGTGCAGCCAGGGCCTCTGCAGAGCCAGGCAGAACCATTGTGCCAGGTACTGGACACACTCAGAGACCTGGGACAACCCTGCCCCTTAGGGCTGTGGTCAGAGGACACAGTATGGGCTCTGGCCCTAGGGGAGAGGCACTGAAGGTGATGCCTAGGAAAACACAGGAAGCTTCATGTCCCCTCCCGGGAGCCTCACTCCTTCCTATTTTATATGTGTGAACTTGAATCACCAGCAGGATACAATCAGTTTACAAGCCATTTCTGGGGACAGATAGAGGCCTTTTTGGTGATGGCTCTGGCCTTGGCAAGTCCACTGTACTTGCAGAAAGTCTGGTAATTGTGTCCTTCTTTCCTTGTTATTACCATCCTTCCAGATACTGGTCTACAGTGGGCCTTGCCTCACTCCCCAGGCTCATACTACACTAGATCCCCAGCCACAGCCTGGGCTGACCCAGAGAGCCCTGGCCCTTGTGCTGTTTGTTAGATACATACCATAGGTCTCCAGCTAGCTTGGGCCTTCTTGCTCAGCCCTGTGCAGTTTCTCTTGGGTTGCTGTGCAGTGCAGGGACTGATGGCATGTCCCTGAGGGTGACTTGGAATCCTGCAGCACTCTTCTTTTGTAGTTGTTTCTAAGGCTAAATAAACGAGCGTCAGCCCAGGGCGCAGAGCCCTCTGACCCTCACCCTCATCCATCACGATAGTGAGGGCCTCTCACACCAAACTTCCAAGGGTGGGGGCTTCTGCAGCTACGTTAACAAATCCCAGAAAGTCCTTCTCACTGAGCTTGAAGTTTTCCTGCCTGGTGGTTCTAGAAGATGACTGGTCTCAACAGGGGGTGACTTCAAGTCTTACACCTGGAGGAGATGAGGAAGAAGTCTAAGTCCATCCCTAGCTGCCCCAGGGTGCTGGTGGGTGCCAGTGGGTGTCATGTCATCCTTGTTTTGGACTGGATCCAGTGTAGATAGAAATGCATAACCGTGTGAGTCCTGGGGGCTCAGCTAGACTGCTCTGGACTCCACCTCCAGCTCCTCAGGTACTTAGCAGTGGCCCTGCCAGCCCCGGGAGAGGAATGTGGGAAGCTGCTAGGATTATGGAAAGCAAAGGAACTGTTACTCTGGCCGGGCCAACCCCATTGTGGGCATATGGAGAGATAGCTGTTCCCACAGCCGTAAAGCTCATTGAAGACAAGATCCTTTGGGAGCCAACTACTGTGCCATTCCCCACAGGCTAACTCCAGTCCCCGCCCTCTCCTTCTGGCTGGCTATGAGGATGGATCGGTAACCCTGTGGGACATCTCGGAGCGGAAGGTGTGCAGCCGAATCGCCTGCCATGAAGAACCTGTCATGGGCCTTGACTTCGACTCTCAGAAGGCCAAGGGCGTCTCAGGCTCTGCCGGGAAGGTGCTGGCTGTCTGGAGTCTGGACAGCCAACAGTCCCTGCAGGTCAGTGCATAGGCCCGGGCCTCATTTATCCTACTCTGCACTAACAGTCTGATAGGCCGAAACAATATTTAGGCATGAAGAGGAGCGGCTGCAGTTCCCTAGCTAATTAATCACTCGGAGGCAGTAGGGAGCAAGGGCCAGTGGGCGTGGGCTCACCATTCACATGGTTTGGGTTTCTCCTGGACCTCGGGTTAACAGCCATCAAGTCTTGTCCATCTAGAAAAAAGGCACGTAATGTCCAGGCAGACCAAACTCCTTTGTGAAAACTCAGAGGAATTTAGTCAGTAAGGAACTGATTAATCAAAATAAAAAAAGAAAAAAAAGAAAACTTATGGCAAGTTCTGCAAAGCCATGGCCTGATGGGATCTGTAAGCTGGTCCTGGGGAGACTGCTCACAGCTCACAGGAAAGCCCACCAGGCAGTAAGGCCTTGGCTGGGCAGGGCTTGCCAGAGACAACCCATAATGTCTCATGGACCATCCCACTTGGAATGGCCCCAGATTGCCTCTGTCCCCTAGAGTGAGCATAATGGGCCTAGCTGGCTTGTTCCCCATTTGGGATGGAGAGATTGTGGCAGAGGCTGTGAAATAGGTATCCAAGACTTGGTTTTGTACAGGCCTGGCAAACTACAGGCTGCCAAGACCCCAGAGGTGGCCTGGGTATTCCGACTCAGGGTAGGTAAGGAGCCTATTACCCGGAGTCTCAGAAGACAGACCTGGCCTTGGCCAAACAATGGGAACAGCCCTGGTGGGAGAGCCGCATGCCATATGGAGTATTATGTGGCCATAGCCCAGCTCCCAGCCTCACTGGACCTGGCTAGGGCACCAAAGACAGTAGCTTGGCCATGCCAACTCTTCTTTAGGGGCATGGTGGTCCAAGTTGCTTCCACCCAATAGGAGGCTTCAGAGGTCATTACTGCAGCCTTCTCAAAGTGGGAAGGAAGCCTTGCTAAGCAGCCTCATGCTTCCCGGCTCAAGCCTTGCAGCTGAGGATAGTGTTTGCTTTGAGCACATCAGGTCCAGGTCTGAATGACTTACCACAGTTCCTGACAAGTATGGGTGGGGAAAGTCAGGGCTAGGTTGGTACTGCGTGGCACCCAGGGTCTTGAGGATGCCATTAAACCCAGGGTGTAAATTAAGGCCTTATCATGAGGCCATTCTGGGAAAGGGACTGATTGTGGACAGTAGATAGGGGGTCCAGGGAAGTCCTAGATCAGAAGGTGGCTGATGTGGAGTAGAACTGCCCAAAGACAACATGCCATAGCTTGGGCAGGTCCAGGAGTGCCTCACTCAGAAGTAGAGACAGCATAGGTAACTTGGCCTCCCCACCAGCAATGCCCAGTAGGAGAGGGAAGGTGGGCAGTGANTCCGAAAAGGCAGGCACATATCCATAACTCTGAACATTGACCATCCCTGGGGATCCAGCTGTGCTGAGCACATAGTGGATTGAGAGTAAAACTGTCCTGGATGTCCATCCATCCATCCTTCCCTCAGTGTCTGAGAGTTTCCTTCTGTGAAGGGAAGGGTCTCCAACCTGCAGAAGGGTCCCTAAGTCCTGCGAACCATGGCCTGCATGTGAGCATATGGGAAAGCACAGTACTCAACCACTGGATCTGTGCNTCCTGAGTCGCCACCTCACTAGGTACTGAGCCCAGCAGCTAGGCTTGGGGGTCTCCCTCATACACCTCCTCCTGCCTCTCACCTGGAAAAGGGTAGCAGCACCACCCTGTGGGGTCCAGCACCCATTCCCTTATGGCTTGACTCATCAGCCTAAAGGCAGAGGACTGACACCTAAGCAGCTCCTCTAAGATCTGTGCAGCTCCTACTCAGGCCTCTTGTGCCCTGCACCTGGGAAGAGGCCCTTCCAGCCCATATCTTCTTGGAATCTCCCTACATGTTGGGAAACAGCTGCTGGAACTTAAGACTTAATTTATGGGCATGTTCCAGCCCAGAGATGAACTTTTACTCTACTAATGAATTGAAAAGTTAAAGCAGAAGGGGAGCTAGGAGCTGCAGCCTGGAAGTAGTTGGGGTGAGGTGGGCAGGGCCTGGCTCCACAATATACATCAAAGGAGGTAGAGAGCCTCAGGCCCCCTGCTGAGCTTGCCTTCCTGCTTGGGAGGGTGAGAATGACTCCTGAGTCTGGTGAAGGCCCAGTGCTGTTTAACCCAGAGTCAGGTCCAGTGTTAGAGGCCCCAGAGATCCTGGTTCTGTAAAGCCCAGGCCTTGAGAAAGGAAGCATCTGGTAATTTGCCAAGGCAAGCTATTTGAGGTCATTCTTAATACCTGAGAGCCAGTGAGATGGTCTCCGGTCCACAGCACCCTTACTGGTGCCATGACAGCAAAACATGGCCGCCTGCCTTGGCCCAAACCCCACGTTGGTTCAGACGTGCTTTCCTCACATCCTCCTTCTAAAATCTCTGAGGAGCCCAAATCAATCTCCCAGCCACTCGGGACACAGATCCCTGGCTGAGGCGCCCGCAGCCTAGCATGGGTAATCAGAACCAGATGGTGCCGCGCCGAGCATTCCTGGCACCTGAGGTCATGAGTTGTAAGAGCCATTGGTGGCCAGAGATCCTTCTGGAGGGTCCTGAGCCCAGGCNGGAGCTCTGTCAGGGAGGGGCTGCTATGACCAGTAGGATGCCTGCAGAGGACATCCTACTGGAGAGTGCCTGGGGAACCTCAGGGACATTAGCTCACACCTGCCTCCCTGAGGTGGTTCTGCTGCTAGCTGTCAGGTTTGGGCCTCAGATACAGGTGGTACCCAGGCCCTGCTCCTTCCTCCACGTGGAGTAGGGCCCACAGCCTTGAAGCAGGGACTGATTTACAGCCAGTAGTATTTTAGGTCGTTAAGTAATAACAAGGCTCCCCTACCCAAGAGAGCCCTGGGCCAGAGCAGCCCATTGTGCTCAGCAGAGAGTCCCAGCCTTGTGTCCATCTGCAGTTCTGGTTGTGCTACAGTCATGGCCTCACCAGAGCCACTGGTGACAGCTGGTCATCTCCATGTCCACCAAGAGTGCCTGTGCACACTGGAGCAGAAGATGGGGTTTGCAGTGGGATCGTGGGTACAGTGCACANTACTATCTATATACGAGGAATATAGGAGGAGCACAGGACCCTGCCACTCTTCCATGCTCCTCAGATCTTCATCATACTCAGGAGCATGGCCTCCAGGGTGGGTGCTGGTCTTTCTCCAGTTGAGGTTCCTACCAGGCTCCCAAGTCTCATCTCTGGAGACCCAGTCATCCAACTGGGCTGTCTCNGCCTCCGTGCCATGCCTGTTTCCAGGTGTGAATGAGGTAGAAGTGGACTTACTCCTAACCCAGAGGGCCATGGGTGGTCAGAGTCAGCAGTTTGGCCCCTCTCACATGAAGAACTTGTAGGGAGGCAGGAAAAAGTCAGCGTGAGGGTTGCCCTCTGCCCCTGCACACCTCTTTGCCTCTGAGGATCACAGTCAGGGCTCTCTTGGACCTTCTCGCCAGGGCACAGAGTACTTAGCAGCCAGGCATAGGTTAAAAGCTGCTCTCATCTCTCTGGGAATCAGCAGTGTTAAGTTCCTGGGACAGTGTCCCTGAAACAGGGCCCTGAGTGGGTTCAAGTAGGGCCCCCTCTGTGCCCAACACTCCCCTCTCTACCTTGGCCAAGCCAACATTCCCAAGGAGACAAGGATAAAACAGTGTCAATCTAGTCTGCTGTATAGGTTTCCAGTCCCCAGACACCCCAGGACCATAGATAGCACTCCAGGAGGAGCAGCTGGCTCTGTCTGTAGGCATGGGTGGGCCCCACGTGCATGCTCAGGCGCACCACACCACAGCATCTGCCCCACACCCTGCCCCAGTGCAGGCCTGAGTGCAGCCTGTGTGTGGAGCCCAGTGAGGACAGAACAATGTAGAGGTGGTGTTAGAGAGTACACAGCAGCAGTCAGATGCCTTGTACACAGAGGACCCTCCTGAGCTCTTGGACAGCTACACTCTGCAGCCCTTTTAACTGCTTGTGCCCACAGAAGGCTGGGGCTCTGCCGGGTGAGAACACAGAAGGTGGACAGAATATCCAGGCCACAAGAGACAACAGAGGGGCAAGAAGAGGTGGTCAGAGCCAGTGCACAGAGGGTGTCAGCAGCTCCATGAATTGGAGCCCAGCACTGGAAGGGCAGGGGAGGGTGTGGCAACAAGAAAGCTGGAGGATGAGTTGCTGGTGGCACTGGTTGGGACCCAGACTTGTCATATNTAAGCAGGTCACTTTGGATGGAACTGGGTAGTGAGAGATTCTCACTGGGTGAAGTTCCTTCCATGTCTGTGGGGGATGAACTAGATTGTGAATGGGTGCTAGGTTTTGACAGATGTGTTTATTGCCTCTCTCTGACTGACAGAGGCTTTCTTCTTTTATTTGTATATGTGTGTTCATGTATGTACAGATGTATGTGCATATGTCTGTGCATGCTTGTGCAGGTAGAGGTTGACCTCTGGTGTCCTCATCAGTCACTCTCCGCTCTGTTTTGTTTGAGATCTATTTTATTTTAAAGTGTGTGTATGTGCATGTGAGCAGAAACCAAAAGGGGGTATTAGATCCCCTAGAGCAGTTGTGAGCTGCCTGACATGGGTGCAAGAGCAGTACTTGTTCTTAACTGCTAAGCCATCTCTCCAGCCCCAGCCAGTCTCATTTTTTTGAGAAAGAGTCTCTTACTGAANCTGGAGCTCACCAGTTCACCTAGACTGGCTGCCAGCAACCCCCAGGGATCTTCCTGTCTCCACCTCCCCAGTACTGGGGTTACAGACAATCACCGTTGCTCTAGGTTTTTGATGTGGATGCTGGCAGTCCANACTGAGGTCCCTGCGCTTGCCTAACCAACACTTTTACCAAGGGAGCCATCTCTACAGCCCTGGATTTTCTTCTTGATTGTTAATTTAGAAAGTGCAACTGTTTTCCCTTTAGTATCAAAGCAATGAAATAAAGCCTGCTGTGGCAGTGTGCACCTGTGGTCTCAGATTTTCAGAAGGCTGAGGCAAGAGGATTATGTGAGNCTAGGAATTCAAGACCATTCCTGCCACACAGTGAGACTCCATCTCAAAGAAGACTAGTTCTGATAACCCTCTGTAGCACNTTTTCTCACTGGGTCAGAGTTTGNGTCTGCAGCTGACTGAGGGGCTAGGAGCTGCAGAAGAGGCCCCTGCTCTCCTGCTCAGAGGCTAAGTCTGGACATGAATTAACCTCTTTATTGCTGTTGTGCTGCAGAGCTGGAGGGCCAGGGTGGGAGACCTGGGGCCTCTTGTTGCTCCGCACACACTTGGCCTGGCAGCTTCGGTCTGGACTCTGCATGCTGGGCTTGGGGTGCAGGAACATCTTTTTCTAGACTTTTAACTTTAAGTGTGAAAATCTACATATTTGTCTGATGAACATTTTGTGGTTGTTGGTGACTGGTATGTGAATGTCAGCCACATTCTTCAGTCCCGTCCTTGTCTCTCCTTACTGTCCTTGGGCGTACTCAGTCATCCAACTCATGGTGAACATGACACCTCTGCCTGTGCTCCCATGAGGTAGCCCTGTAGCTGGTTCCCACACTGCCAGGTATCATCACCCCTCACTTATAGGTGGACCCTATACTTATTTGTTCTCTGGCCTATGAACTGATTGGAGTGTTTTTTATGGTTCCAAATATTTGATTCTCCACCCCACACCCCAGTTATCTTCTAGTTTTCAAATTCTAACTTAATTACTTGTGGTCAGAGAACAANATTTGAATGATTTCAGTTCTTTGAAATGCAGAGAGCTGGTTCAGTTTGCATCAGTCGTCCANATGTGCTTGAGAAGAAAATGTCTGTCTCTCTAGATACACAGCTGTACACATAGATGCCTGCCTAGGCACACCTATGCCCAAGGCCCTGAGGTACAGGAGAACGCTGGCCCTCTCCCTCCCTTCATCCCTATTACCATTGTTTCTTGCTTTCTGCATTTGAAAGCTAGCTTAAGAACAGCCAATAAAGTAATTATCTTCCTAGTTTTCTTCAGTTACCTTCTGGAAAAGAAGTCCATCCACTGGCTGTTGGTGGAGCTTACAACGAGTTTCCTAATGTGGGTTTTAGTTTTTCTTAGTCCTTCTTGACCCTTCAAGATGTAGCTGTGTCTTATGGAGCTAGCTTTTGTCCTACTGCTGCTTTCTTTTTCTTTTTCATTCTTTCATAAATTTTCTTTTATTTTAAAATTTTAAGTATTTTTATTTTATGTATGTGTCTGTTAACCATGTTGTACAGTGCCAGCAGAGGACAGAAGAGGGTGATAGACTCCCTGAAAATGCAGTTACAGATGGCTGTGAGCTAACAAATGGGTGCTGGGAATCAAACCTGGGTCCTCTGGAAGAACAGTGAGTGCTCTTAATGGCTGAGCCATCTCTCCAGCCCCTTAGTTTTATTTTTGAGACAGATTCATGCAGCCTAAACTGTCCTCAATCTCGCTATGGACCCAAGGATGACTTTGAACTCCTGANCCTGCCTCTTTCTCCTAAGTACTGGGATGACATGTGTACCACACCAGCTCAGAGTGTTGAATTTTATACCATAACAATCCTGGGTTTTTGTTGGTGGTGTTGTTTGAAATATAAGGTTTCTCTATATAGTCCTGGCTGTCTTGGAACTTGCTACAGACTAGAGTCAAATTTGCAGAGATCTGCCTGCCTTGGCCTCACAAGTGCTAGAATTAAAAGCATGAGCCACCATGCCTGGCATGCTGGGGCATTCTTGAATGGTAGCCCTCCTCCCATAAATCAAGGCCATGTTTCAGTCCTTTGGTAGGATCTCAAGGTGGCCAGTGTGGTGGCCTCTGAATGTATGTGAGTAGGTTCTGATGCACCTGTGCTCTGGAAAGGCCTCTGTGGGGCCCACAGTCCTGGATCCCACTTGCATGGGCTGTCCAGGTCAACCCCCAGCCTAGATATCTCCCAAAATGGATACCATACAGGTTTCTTAGACATTATGTCTTTGTTTTTTGTTTTGTTTTTCAAGACAGGGTCTCTATGTATCCCTGGCTGTCCTGGAACTCCCACTGTAGACCAGGCTGGCCTTGAATTCAGAGATCCACCTGCTTCTGCCTCCTGAGTGCTGGGATTAAAGGTGTGCCCCACCGCCACCACTACCTGGTGTGTCTTTGTTTTAGTCTTCAAAGCCAATTCTGGTACCTCATGCCTACAATCTCAGCACTGGAAGTGGAGGCAAGAGCATCAGGAGTTCAAAGCCAGTCTTGGCTAAATAGTGAGCTCAAGATCTGCCATGCCCAGCCTAAATCTTTTTTCATGTGATTTATTCTTTGATCCATGAATTTTTTTTAGAAGAAATTAGCTAATCTCCAATACTTGTTGATTTTGTAGATGTCTTTAATCTAGTTAATCCTGTTGTCAGTCTCAGTGTTTACGAATGCATGGCCTGATTTTGGTCCTGCGTGTGGCATTGTCTGTAATAGCAGACCTCACACACCTAGAGAAGACAGGTGCAGTACAGATGTTGGGCAATTTTATGTCAGCTTGACTTAGGTCATATAAGCCAGTCTACAGTTCAAGTCCTTACTGATTCAGGCTGCCNTCTAGTTTTCTACCAGTTCATGAGGAAGGGTCCCAGGACCCTGTCCTGCTGTACCTAGTTCACCCTTCACTTCTGTCAATTTTGTTTCTCGATCTTTGAAGTGCCATGAGGTCTGTAAGCATTTCAGATGCTTACTTCCTCCTTGCAAATGGCCTGTTCTTCCTGAGGTTATATGTAGATGTGTGTGTGTGTG
>LZPO01099512.1:512619-524700 GCA_001675575.1 Neotoma lepida | reverse complement strand
CACCACCACTGGCTGAGCTGGGTCTTTTGCTGAACCTGGAGCTCATAGATTCATCTGAGTCAGCCAGCCAGTGTCCTAGGGCTCCTCCTGTCTCCACTTCTCNGGTGCTGTGTTCCAGGCATGTGCTGCTGCACCCAGCTTTCCACGTGGGTTCTGCAGATCAAACTCATATCTGTTCAGCAAGCACTTTACTGACTGAGCCATTGCCCCAGTTTTGACACAGTTTTAACAAAAGTTCCATTCCCCAATAAAATCCTCCCACCCTGTCATCACTGGCCTTTCCCACACCTGCAGCCCTTGGCACACACTGACCTTCACCATGGCTTTGTCCTTTCTGTGCATGTGTGTGTGGAGTCCTGCAGCATAGTGCCAGCCAGGCCAGGCTTCCTTTACTCAACACCATGGCTGGGCCTTCTGTAGTTACCTAGGTCAGCACTTCCTTCCTTTTCCATTGCTGAGTTGTTCTTCCTGGCACAGTCACCACCCTGCTGCTGTGGCACACCGGGGCTTTGTCCTGGATTGGACAGGGGCTGTGATGGTTGGGCACACATCTCTTTACCTCTTTGCAGATGTACTTGCTCCAAGCCTCACCCAACCAACTGGGTCAGCTGCTGGGCAGCATGCCAGCTGTCCCTAGACTTCACTGCCTGATCCCAGGCTAATGTGAACCTCAGATGTGCGATGGGTGGTTCCCTACATCCATCTGCTACCCACTACTGAACTCNGTAACCAGAGGCTTTTGTCTGTCCTGCCCCATTCTGCAGCCACTTTTAAATAATCACTCNGAGGCTTATATTAATTACAAACTGTTTGGTCTATTGCTCAGGCTTATTACTAACTAGCTTTTACATTTAAGTTAACCCATTTCTATTAATCTTTGTATCACCACATGGACTGTGGCTTACCNGTGCTCTGGCGGTTGCTGGCGGCTGCCCCGACTCTGCCCTTCTTCACCTCCAGTTCAAATGTCCTGTGTGGTGATTATATTGTGTCCCCCAAAATATTATGTACCCTAATAAAACTTATTTGGGGTCAGAGAACAGAACAGCCACTAGATTAAACATAGAGATTAGGCAGTGGTAGCACATGCCTTTAATCCTAGCATTCCCGAGGCAGAGATCCATCCAGATCTCTGTGAGTTCAAGGCCACACTGGAAACAGCCAGGCATGGTGGCACACACCTTTAATTCCAGCACCTGAGATCTCATGTCTTTGCTTGAGAAAGACACATGCCTTTAATCCCAGAAAGTAGTGACAGGAAGCAGAAAGGTATATAAGGTGTGGAAACCAGAAGCTAGAGGCCTCTTAAGCTTTCAGGCTTTGAGCAGAGTTGAGCTGAGATTCATTTGGGTGAAGACTCAGAAGCCTGCAGTCTGAGGAAACAAGATCAGCTGAGGAGTTGGCAAGGTGAGGTTGGCTGTGGCTTGTTCTGTCTCTCTGATCATTCAGAATTTACCTCAATACCTGGCCTGGTGTTTTCAATTAATAAGACCGTTTAAGATTCACTCCTACAGTCCTGCGTAACCTTATTCTACCTGGCTATTTGCCCAAACAGCTTTATTTTTCAACCAATGAGAGCAACACATATTCACAGTATACAGTAAGACCATCCCATAGCAGAAGTCCTCTATCCTTCCAGACACAGTGGCCTGGCTACCTGTGAATATTACCTCTCTCCTCGAGGACACATGTGGCTCCTCAGAGCAGGAGATGTGACTCCTGACACCATCAACAGTGTGAAAGGCCCCGTGCTCTGAACTTTTGCTTTCCCCCTGCTAGTCTGCCCACCCAGACAGAGCAAGTAGTGTCACTGGTTTGCTAGGGCCAGGGACGTGTACTATGCATCTACGATCTCAACACTGCACAAGGAGGGAACTGAGAATGAGACATCAGTGGACCACAAGTGGCCAGGAGCTGGGGTGGGCATGAGTCTCAGCTCTGTTCATTGGAGGCAGGCCACTGGGACATTTCCTGTCTTCTTGATGACAGTGGCATGGCAGTACTGACCAGCCCCATGTGTGGCTTCATGGATATCCTTCACTCTGGGGCCAAGGAGACATGGCCAGAGCAGGGGTGTCTGCAGAGGCCACATCTAGGGAATGGTACTAATAGCCTTCTGCTCCCACAAGGCAATCACCAGCCTTCTTAAAGTCTCTTAAAGATGCCTCTACTGCAGTTGGGCCCCCTCAGGTAATCCAGTCTGGGCAACCTCACCAGCAGGTGTAGGGTATTGGCAGAAGCTCCAGAAGACAGCTCCCACTGAACAGGGCACTTATGCTCAGTAGGACTTGGGGCTCCATGCTGAACTCTTGCCTGGGACACACTAGCTGTCTGCAAAGGTCTATCACAGGCCTCTCCACTGTGGCTCTCTGATGCTTGGACCCAATAGCNGTGTGTGAGAGGCAGTCCATGCATTGTAAATACTGAGTAGAGTTGGGTATGGTGGAACATACCTTTAATCCCAGCACTCAGGAGGCAGAGGCAGGTGGGTCTCTGTGGCTTCGAGGCCAGCCTGGTCTACAGAGAGAGTTCCAGGACATCGAGAGGGCTATGTAGAGATTGTATCTCAAAAGAATACTGAGGAACATTCCTGGTCTCTACTTACCATTTACCGGGATACAACCCCGCCTTAGTGACAAACAACAAAAGCATTCCCAGGCATTGCCAAAAACTTGTAGGGGACAAAATCACTCCTGTTAGGGAGGGACATGGGGGTGGGGTGGGGTCTGCGAACTCTGCATGTATTTAATTGTCAAATATATGTAAATGCACACAACCTGGGGCTAGGGGTTTGCTCAGTGGTACAGACTTGCCTAGCATGTTCAAAGGCCCCAAGCTCTAGCTCCAGCAAAAAGCAAAACAATATTGCCATCTACTCGGCCCCTTTATAAGCATTGTCACCAAACCCAACAACACTGCCGTCCACCCGACCCATTCTAAGTGTGGTTCAATGGTGCTGATTGCACGTTTGTGCAACTGTAACCAGCATCCACCTCAAGAATTTGTCATTTTGCAAAACTGAAATGACTCAGTAAACAGCTCCCTCCCCCCTCCCCATTCCTGGCACCACTCTACTTTCCTTATTTTATTTGAAGGTTTTTGTTTGTTTGTTTGTTTGTTTGTTTCTTAAAAGTACCAACCTGAACCAGGTGTGGTGGCACACACCTTTAATCTCAACACTCGGGAGGCAGAGGCAGGCGGATCTCTGTGAGTTTGAGGCCAGCCTGGTCTACAGAGTGAGTTCCAGGACAGCCAGACCTGTTACACAGAAAAAAAAGGGGGGGGAGGGCTAACCTGTTCCACTCAAATTTCCATTCAAAAAATTTTTCAGATTTATTTTACTTTCTGTGTATTAGAGTTTTGCCTGCATGTATGTATATGCACCACTAGTGTGCCTGGTGCCCACGGACATCTGATGAGGGCTTCAGATCCTCGGAAACTGGAGTTATAGACAGTGGTGAACCATCATGTGGTACAGGTCCTCTGCAAGAGCAACACATGTTCTTAACTGCTGAGCCATCTCCCCAGCCCCTCGTTCAAACTTTTAAATCAGCTAGGCATTGTGCCCCCTGCCTTTAACCCCAGCACTCGGGAGGNAAAGGCACGTGAATATCTGAGTTTGAGGCCAGTATGGGCTACAGAGTTCCAGGACAGCCAGGGCTACACAGAGAAACCCTGTCTTTAAAAACTAAAACTAAAAACAAAATTTTAATTACTTTCTGTTTTTAATTCTTACTTCATTCAGTGTGTTTCCATGTGTGTGTGTGTGTGTTGAGACTATGTAGCCCTTGACTAGCCTGGTAGTCTCTGTGTAGACCAGGCTGGCCTTGAACTCACAAAGATCCACCTGCCTCTGATTAAAGGTGTAAGCCACCACCGCCCAGCTTTTTATTTTATTCTATGTTATCTGCACGGGTATTTTACCTGCATGTACCACATGAGTACCCATTGTGTGAGGAAGCCAGAGGAGAGCATCAAATCCCCTGGGACTGGAATTACAGATGGTTGTGAGACACATATGGGTGTTGGGAATCGACCTGGATCCTAACCCAGAGCCATCTCCAGACCTCTGGTGGCCTCGTATACATGACGTCACATAGAACTTGTCCTTTAATCACTGGCCGATTTACTGAGCAGTCCCTCCGTGCTGCAGCAGGTGTCAGTCTCCTTCCTTTTGAAGGCTGGGTAATAGTCCATTGTATGGAGGAACACACTTAGCTTGTTTATGTATCTACCAAGAGTCATGTAGGTTGCTTCTGCCTCTCGGTTATTGTGAGTGATGCAGCTATGATCATGGGTGTGCACATACAGGCTGGAGCCCCTATTTCAATTGTTTTGCAGTGTCCCAAGGAGTAGAACTGCTAGATCATGCGATAAAAACATATTGACTCTATGCCCCATCCCCAGCTGCTCTGCTGCGCACCTGCACCTGAGGTACCTGGGAACTGCGATTGCTGTGCTCCTTCTACAGTTACTCTTTATTTTATCTATTCATTTGGGGCGGTTTTTGTTTTTTGTTTTTTGTTTTTTGGGTTTTTTTTTTTGAGACAGGGTCTCATTCTGTAGCCCAGGTTGGCCTCAGACTTGTCCAATCCTCTGCCTTGGCCTCCCAAGAGCTGGAATTACAGCTAAGAGCCTCCACAGCTGGCTTTTCTTTCTTTCTTTTTTGCAGAACTGGGGACTGAATTCACCTGGGTTTTGTCTCTCTGATATTAGGCATGGGCCCACCACTAAGCCACACTTTCAGCCACACTGCTATTTTCTGTCTTGTTTGTTTTGTTTTTAAATATCCATCTTTCTTTAATCTCAGCACTAGGGAAGCAAAAGCAGACAGATCTCTCAGAGTTTGAGGCCAGCCTGGTCTACAAAATAAGTTCTGAGACAGCCAGAGCTACACAGAAAACACTCTCTTGAAAAACAAAACAAAACAAATGAACAAAAACCCAACCAACCAACAAATAAGAACAGCCATCTTAGTGGGTGTGAGGTAGTATCTCATTGTACCTTAACCCAGGCTTTCTGTTACTGTAAGCCAGTCTTTGGTGATCGGCTCCTTGCCTTCCAGACGATTAATTAGTCTAGATAGAGGCAAGACGCTAGACTTGGAATCCCCTGAACCAGTGCTGGAGGGAAACCAAGGCATCCAGAGCCAGGGACAGCCTGAGACTGAGCAGCAGATCAATCACATGAAGGAGCCTAGGAGCCATCCTGGCCCAGCACCTGGTCCCCTGGAGGCCACACCCTTCTGGAGCTGTTGAGTAGCAGCCTTTGAGGGGAACAGGACTGTGTTTGGTCTCAGAAGCCAATGCATTGATAGCTTCTTGAGCCAGGAGAGATACAGCCAGTTCCTGTGACTGTGGGGTGACTCCTCCTGTGAATACTCCCACCTCAGGAAAGCCAACTCACCTTGAGGGAGGGGCCTTTACCACAAGAGTCCAGGAGGACCAGAAGCTGATGGGGACAGGAACAGCAGGTTAGCAGGTCTATGTCCCCAAGTCTACCAAGCTGTCTCTACCCGCCAGAGCAGCCCACCAGCCTCCAAGAGTCAGCTTTACAGGGAAGGATTCTATTCCACCCACCTAGGAGCAGAATCAGGGCCTCGGGATAAGGGGTCTAAGGCATAGCCATCTCAGGAGCCTGGGGTGCTACCCTTGCCGTGTAATGATAGCATAAGAGAAACTGTCTTGGGGGGAGGAAATCTAAGAAACCTGTCTATGATAAAAGGTAGGTGTGGAAGGCAGGGTGCTGCCATAAACCAGGGCTAGAATGGCAGAANAGCAGGAGGATGTGGGGTATGTGCCAGCAGGGGCCCAGTAAATGGCACAGGCAGTGATGTCTCTGACAGGTGGGAACATTGTGGGGCTGAAGCCTGAACCCAAAGTCCAGAAGTGGAGCAGGGAACAACGGTAGAAGGGAGAATGATTGGCACCTGAAACTGGCAAACAAAAACTGATAAAGGATGTTGCAATGCCATCCCTTACAATTCAGAGNACAGCTTAATTCATTCTGTGAGAGCTTACCATTCCCCTCCCCCTCAGCTGCTGTTAGCTGAATACCTTTGCCTCTGCTGTTTCCCACACACAGACCTGGCAGCATTACACAGACATGGAGTCTCCAGACTTCATCTGAGGAGCCCATCTGGTTTGAAGTAATACAACAAGCAGGAAAGGAAACTGAATCAAAGGCTTGATGTGTGGTTAGGGAAACGCAGAGAACGTGAGACTCCCTGCCAGGAGGAAGGTCCTAGCAGCCTCGCAGGGCTAGGGGCCCAGTCTCTACTTGCTCTGGGCTGGATCCACGGCAGGATGTGAAGGTGGCTTGAGAGATGCAGGAGGAGGGATGGGGGGGGGGCAGACCCATTGGCCAAGCTCAGCTGGGACCCCAAGAAACACACACAGGACAGGAAACAAAGAAAAAGAGTATCTCAGAGCCCAGGATCCACATGGATCCCCACCAGTTATGCAGCCCCAGCACCACCACAGCACAAAGGGAAAACGGACGCACACAGCCCAGTCCAAGCAGCCTATCCAGCCATCATGTCCCCTTGCCATCCCTTCCTGCCTGCCAATGCCATGCTGGCCCTGCTCCTTCTGGCTGCCACTTTGATCTGTAGTTCACCTGGAGCTGGGTGTCTCATCCTCCACACTGTCATCACAAGAATCACACACACACTCCCGATTCCCCAGCTGAGTTGCAGAACAGCCAGGGTCTCCCTGTCAGCACCACTCTAGGTACCCCTCAGCAGTTTCCCCTTGTCCTCTGCATCCCAAATGTTCCCTTAGGAAGATCCAGGGCAGCATGTTGCTCCCCCACTTTCCTTTACACAAAGGCACCATTGCCGAGCAGGCACTCCTGGGGATCCCTAGCGGGCTGCCTGTGGCTCTGGACATCGTCTCATCCTCCCCTTGTTATTCTAGTTCTCCAGTTGGGTGTTTATTATATTTCTGAAGAATTTTGAGGCATGAATAGGCGCCTAGACTATCTGTATGATCTAGGGATCCCTGGGGAGAACACCGGGTCGGGGGAGCTCAGCAACTAGGGTGCGGGTAATGAAGGAGATGCAGGTAAGATAAAACATTCTGTACCCACAGAGGACAGACAGCACAGCAGCTTACCGCAGGGCAGGCAGCGCAGCTACAGAAGACGCTAAGGTGAAAGGAGACAGGGGCTCTCTTAGTTATCCAAGTCAACTATAACTAATAACTGCCAAAAGTCTATTAGCTAGCAGCAGGAGCAAAAGGAGACATTTTCTCCTTTTGAAGGGAGGGTCTTTGTAGCTCTGACTGTCCTAGACCAGGCTGACCTAGAATTCACAAAGACCCACCTGTCTGTCTCCTGAGAGCTGGGATAAAGGTGTGCTCATTTCTCTCTCTTAGTTCTGAAGGCTGGAAGTGAAGATCAGGGTGGTGGAATGGTCTGCTCTCATAAGGACTGCAGATGGCCACATTCTTGAGTCTTCCTGTGGCAGAAGAGTGAGGGGCCCCTTTTTTAAAATTTATTTTTATTTTATGTGTATGGGTGTTTTGCCTATGTACCATGTGTGTGCAGTGCTTGTGGAGACCAGAAGAGGGCATCTGTCATAGCTCCTGAAATTGGAGTTACAGGTGGCTTTGAGCCACCATAAGCCACCATTAGGTGCTGAGAACTGAACTCCAGTCCTCTGGAAAAGCAGCTAGTGTTCTTAACCACTGAGCTATCTCTATAGCACCTGTCGTCTTTTAAGTGGGTACTAATTCTTCTCAGGGGAACTCTACCTGCTCCCACCCACTCGCTCCAACCCCCCCCCAGTACATTCTAAAGGCTCTACTTCCAAATACCATCACATTGGGAGTGCAGAGTCTGAACTGGGGTTGTACACATTCAGAAACAAGGCAGGGTATGGTAGAGCAAGCCTTTAATCCTAGCCCTCATGAAGCAGAAGCAGGTGGATCTCTGTGAGTTTGAGGCCAGTCTGATCTACATAATGAGTTCTGGGACAGCCAGGGCTACATAGTGAACCCCCTCCCTCTGTCTCTCTGTCTCTGTCTCTCTCTGTCTCTCTCTGTCTCTCTCTCTCTCTCTCTCTCTCTCTCTCCTGTCTCTTATACACATCTAGATGTGTATAAGAGACAGTATATATATATATATAACCAAGCAAACAAACAAAAACCCAGATTGGCCATCACAGAAAAAGAAACTTCTGGAAATCTACCTCCCATAAGGCAGTCAAGGGCTGTTCAGAGAGAGACAGCTGCCCATAGGGAGGTCAACTCCATGGGATCAGTGGCCAGGGCAGCGCCAAGCAGACACACAGCAAAGCATAAAGAAGGAAGAGAACATGACAGCAGTGTGCCCCTGAATGGCCTCTGTTTATAAGGTGTTCTTAGGTTCATCCCTGGAGCAGAGGGAGAAGTCCTTGGTCTTTAAGGGTCACTACATGGTGCAGAGAGAGCATCCTTCTCTGCTGCCTCTGGTCAACACTAGGGATCACACTAGTGAGGACCTGAGTCATAAAACGTGCTTTTGTGTGGCCAGCCATGGCCCAGTTCTCCTTGTGAATGAGCCAGCTCTGTGGGAGCAGGGATATTTTCAAGGCCAATGAGTTGCACACTTAGGGTCTCTGCTCTGTGATGTATTCCACCTCTATTTACAAAAGCCAGGTGCTGGGACAGCTCACTTCAGCTTTGAACAACACCAAAGTGGAGGTCTCTAACGCAACCGCTCTTCCCCATATCCCCTGCATGTTGAAAGAATGTGATATGGTTGCATTCCANGGGGGAGAAGGGCTGCCTGAAGCCGACCATTGCCCTCTGCAGGACACAGTAGACATGGAGTCCCTGGCTTCCCAGGGACAAAAGTATGAGGCCAATGTGGAACAGGTGGCCTTGAGCAGAGCCCACTGTCACTTGCAGAAGGAAACTTGCATTTGAAGGTATGGTAGGGGTAGGACTTGCGAGTGAGTGTCCATAGCTGCCCTCATGAGAATGCCCTACAGCTGTGTCTCCTCTGGTCATATGGACAGATGCTGCAGAAGTCTTCATGCCCTGGTGCTAGATGCCCTTGGAGGGAAGGGGCTGGCCACCCAACCCGGGACAGGTCAGATGTGAGACGAAGTTACACTTGGGGCTAACCTCTGGAAGGGCCTGGGAAAGAGGTCTCTGCTGGCAGCAAGTGCCACGATCACAATGAAACAGAGGGCCAGCGATAGAACCTGGCATTTCCCATTTGTTTGAGGCATAAGCCAGCCTTGACTCTGGCTGGCCTTCGGTTGGCCCTTCCTGCTCAGGAAGGGAGGGATCAAAGGGTTCCTTTGGCCACTTCGATGGTGTTGAGTTAATGGAGACAGGTCACCCAGCCACCTGGCCTGGGGAAAATTGCTTCACACGGGAGTTTCAAGATGACTCACGACCACTGTCATTGTACGCCACCCCCCACCCCTCCCCGGTCACTCTGTGGGGACATTCAGTGAATAAAGTCAATAAACAGGGGGAAGCTCAACTCTGGGCTGGTGCCAAGCTAGGGCAATGCTGGAAAAGCACGCCTGTTTTTGTCTTCCCACATGCCATCTGAGGCCGGATGGACAGTGTCCTGTCCGGACCATCATTCCCGGCTTCTACGGAAAAACCGTGGTCTAGTCCTGCAAACAGGTCAGCTCTCAGGCCCAAGTCCTGCAATAGCAGCTTCAGGTGTGGAGAATTGAAGTGAAAGCCAGTGCCTGCCCTGGGGAAACCGCAGACAGCCTGTGGGGGACCCGTGGGAGCTGCAGCAGAGAGGCAGAGAGGCTAACGAGAGGGGAGGACTGGTTAGAGCTGAGGAGACCCCTACTCCAAGCCCCCACCAGTGACCAGGGCTGGGAAGACTAAGTCCCTCTCTCCCAAAGATGCCCGCTCGAATGGGATGCAAATGAATAGCCACACTGGCAGTTTCCAAAAGAGGCGAAACCGTTTATGAAATCGGCGCCGGTGCAGTATCTACAGTATCTACACATATCTACACGTATCTACACTGCCCGCAGGCGGGGCTCACTCGGGTCGTCTACACTGCAATTGCCGGCCGGGCCGGAGGCGACGCGGTCTCGCGGAGAACAATAAATACCACTTCCTTCCGCCTCGGACTGGAGCTTTGGCACTGGCGGGCGGGAGGCCCGCAAGGCTCCCCAGCGGGGGAGCGCGTCCTTAGGTGGCCCTTGGGGCCCCGCGCGCGGGCGCACTATCTGGGGCAGTAGTCGTAGGCACCAGGAGGCGCGGCCGCCGACGAGTACACGTTGGCTGCTGCTGCTGCTGCTGCTGCCGCGGCCGCGGCGGCCGGGTTCACCGCTGGGTGGTGATGGTGGTGCGGGTGCGCGTGTGGGTGTGCGTGCGGATGGTAGCCGTGGCCGCGCAGGCCGGGCAGCGGGTAGGGCGCCGGCCGGCTCTTGGCCCCGAGGTAGTGGTCGTAGGCGGCAGCCGGGTACTTGTAGGGATGGTGATGCAGCGGTTCGGACGCGCCCGGCGCCTCTAGGCGCAGCTCGGGGTGCGGGGGACTATGCCGGCCTCCGGACGCTCCGGGTAGCGGGACGAGACCACCAGACCCGGGAAGTGCAGGGCTCAGCACGCGCGCCAGCAGCTGCGGCGGGTGCGCGGTGTCGCCGAGCGCTGCAGGTCCCGAGTCACGATCGAACTCTCGCCGGGCTTCGGCCGCGTCTGCGGGGAGAGCCAGGAGTGAGAGCGGGACAGGGATCTCCCGGGACGCACCTGCCGAACCACAGCCCCCAACCCCACCCCGGGTCCACGACGTCCGGGGCGCGGCGGACGGGGCAGAGGGCGGGAGGACGAGTGCCCGCTTGCCCGCCCGCCACCTTCTTGTGCAACTGGTGAAGCCGCGACGCCCCGGGGTGCAGGCGGGGCCGGGCGCGGCGGCCGACCTGGGCGGAGTGCGCACCGGCTGCAGCCGCGATCCCACGACCCCAGATCCTACCTTTCTCCGCGCCGTTGGGCTGCGTGGGGGAAGCCACGGGGTTCCGAGAGCGAGCAAAGGCACTCACAAGCGGCAGCGCTCCGGGGCGGTGGTTCCGGGGCCTGCGAAAGGGAGTGGGTCACCACCGGGCGTCCAGGACAAGCGCCCAGGCGCTCGCCTTTTCTTCCGAGGGCACTCACCAGTCCTCGGGGTCGCAGTCCCGGAAGCCTTTGGCGAAGGGATTGCTGGCAATCTTAAGCTGCGTGATCTGCGGGGAAGCCGACGTAAACTAGCGTGCTAGCAGCCCGACCTCGGCAGCGGCGGACAGGAGAGAAGGGGCCCACAACTGCCCCTGCCCCCGCACGACGCACCTCTTCTCGCACTAGACCCATCTTTGCCTCCCCAAATAAGTGACAAGGGAGAGTGTCCCTGGCTGGAATGGGAATGTGGTCACCTCTGCCCTCCTCAGCCCCCAAGCACAAAGAGGGCAAAGGAGCTGGCGCCCTAGGAATCTGGGTGAAGCTCAAATCAGGCCTCTGATGGGGAGTTTCCGGAATGGTTCGGGAAAACAAACTTTCAGGCTGTAGTGACAGTTGCTGCTACAGAGGTCAAGCTGATATAGGAGGTTGGGCCGGCCTGTGGAGGGAGAGGGCAGTGGTATGCCTGTCCCCAGGACCCCCCAGCAGGCCCTCACCCGGTGGTTCTGGTAGGCAGTGACTGCAGTGAAACGTGTCTCCTCAAATACAAAGGTTTTGAAGTTCTCCTCTGCATATTTCTCACTGTCTTTGCGAGGGTCCACGTAGACAACATGGAAGCGCGGCTGGTATCTGTGCATGGAGTTGAGAATAATCTGGAAGACAAGGGTGGGAGTCAGCTCCAGCCTGAGGCTGGAGGAAGATTCAGGCCAGAATCATGAAGCGAGCGGAGTCTAAGTAAGCAGTGAATTTCCTTAGCTAGTTTGGGCGCAGGGCCTTGCAGCCCATTTCGGCCTCCAGGGAAAGATGCTTGAGCTGGCAAATGATGGGGTTGCTGGTCTTCTTTCCTCAGGACCCTAAATCTTGCCCCAGGCCTGCAGAGTGTGGTAGCTACGAGACAGGGCTCCACCCAGCTGGAAAGTGCCCCCAGGCTGGGATTGCACAGGCCTCTGGCCCCCTTCTTACGAAGGGC
>LZPO01099512.1:494809-507056 GCA_001675575.1 Neotoma lepida | reverse complement strand
GTGTAACTGGACTGGTATCCTCAGTCTGCCCCAATCTGCAGCGGAAAGCTTAAGGATAATGCATATTAAGAAAGAGAGGCTGTCACCAGGTCATTCCTTGGTTGCTGAGTGGCTGGCCATTCAGGGGACTGATAGTGACAGTGACCTGTGTCACCGGCCTGGGGGCAGACCTAAGGAGTGTAGTGTGGAGTCTAGGTGGGCCACAGGTTCTTTCCCTCTTCTCTGAGCAGGGATAGCCTGTTGCCTCCAGAACCCCAGAAGGGAGTGCCTCTGTAGGCAAGGCCAGCATAAAGGTCACAGGAGTGAAGCAGAGACGTAGCAGCATCAAGATCTTTGTCCATAGAGGCTCTGTGTAGAGATGTAGAGGTAGGGCTCTGGCAGGTGATTTTGCATTATTGGGATGTACATCGTCCCAGGAGTACTCTGAGTACTGAGCTCTTCCCTGGTACCCTTTCCCAGAGCTGCAGCCAGCTCCTGGGCCCCAATGAGGCCAACACTGAGAAGTGAAAGTGAAAAACCTCTGGAACTCCTGGTTACTCTGGATCAGCCCTGAGGTCTGTTTTGATGCCCCCAGCCCTCACCTGCAGTGGTAGGGGAAGTCTCCCTAGTCTCCATTAACCCCTTCCTGCTGTGACTGCGCTTGTGGGTCAGCAAACACTTCCCAGCAAAGACACAGGCAGGAAGCAAACAATCCCTGTAGCAGAGGCTCTCTGGGAATGAGTGAGGGGCCCCACTCAGGCTGTTCTGTGTGTGGCCAACCTGCTCCACTAGCAGCAGATGTGCGCACCCCTTTGGTCACCGGCATCCTTCCTTCCTAACTCTCCCTACAGTAGAAAGTNGGAATCCCTAGAAAGACTAGCTTAAGAAACTCCAAACCCTGCAAGTGAGAGTCCACCCGAGCCTCCAGCTTGCAGTAGAGAAGCCGCCTCTACGGACCTCAGGACCGGCTCTTAGGACCGCCCCCACCCTGGGCGCTGTCCCGAAACTGTGAGGTCGGTGCCTGTCGCCCAGTAACTGGCCTGCGCTCCTCTCCTCCCGTCGCTGCCTTACGACCGGTTCTCGTCCCGCAGCCCGAAGGAACGAACCTATTTGGTAGCCTTACACCCCCGCGCGCACAGGTTCAGAAGTAACGCAGAGCCTTACCCTCGGGAAGTGCTCCTCCCTCACCTGCACCAGCCGCCGCTCCCTTCCGCCTCGCTCCCCCTGCCGGCCGCGCTTCCACCGTGGCGGTAGGAGGCCTGGCTGCAAGCCGGTGGTTTGAGCACCACAGAGCAAGGCTGCACGCAGGGGTCGTGAGCTGCACTTCTTAGTCCTGAGGGCGCAGTGCATGGCTGGGGCCTGGGCTGCACCCTCCACTCCTCCACATGCCAAGAAGAGCTAGAAGAGCATTTCTCCAAAGCTGAGGCAGGGGATTGACATAATTGACTAGACCATTTCACCAGCCCTAAAACTGAGTTTTAGCCTCGAGACTGACAGGCTGGTAGGGAAGGAGTGGGGAGCAGAGGCTTGAGACTGGAGGAGCGGAATGGGGCTGAGAAGGTGGGCAGCTGTTTTTTTGCCTTGAACCCTGGGCCCTGCGGCAGGCCGTATGGGTGCCTGGCTGCACCCCAGCACCGTCGCTGGACTCTGCCGCAACTCACACACCCCTTGGTCGGCCATCTGCCTTGTCGGAGGCGAAGCCAGTCGAATTCCTGAAGTTCCCAGTGCGCAGGAGACAGACCCCTAGAGAATCCTGCGGGCCTGCTTCGCTGAGGCTCGGCTCCGCCTCCCTTGGGCACACGTGGCTGCCTCAGGGGAGCGTGCAGACCAGCCCCCCACACCCACTAGCCCCACTCCTCACTCCCCGTCCATTGAAAAGACGCTGGCCTCTCAGAGCTTGGCTCCCAGAAGCACAAGTCCCTGCCTTCGTCTCTGGCGGCCTGACAGCCCACGGGTCGTAGGGCTTACCCGCTCCCCGAACAAAGTGCGCGCGCCCAGGGGGCTCCCGGCGTCGACTCCTGGCTACTTAGAGCAAACATGCACGCAGGTGGATCCGTGCAGAGGTCGGAGCGCTGGTGTCCCCTCCTCTAGAAATCAGAACATGGAGGGCAGACTCAGGCTACGTCCCTCAAGGCGCTGAGGGAGGCTCGGAGAGAGGCTGGGCTTTACGTGACCCGGTTAATTCACTTCAGGATTGATAGCTGGGAATTGCCTCCAGCGCCTGCCTGGACGCGGCCTCAAGGACTCAAAGGAAGCCGGTGGCCACGCCAGGAACAGCTTCTCGGGGAGGCTTCTCGGTTGACGTCGGCGGCTCTGCCTCGGCGCCCCAGACGCGGACGCACGGGAGTCTCCGAGGCGCCGGGGTGGGAATTCGACCTTCGCCGGAGCCGGGAGCCGCGGGCCTGCGGGAGGCTGTGCTCTTCCCGGCTCCCAGCCCCCTGGCGGCTGCCTCCGCAGGAACCCAGGCCCCTCGGGCGCGCTCCGTCGTCGGTCCGTCCACGTAGGTGATTGGCCCGAGGCTGTAACCAAGCCATTCAGGGTGACCCTAGGGGACAAGGGCAGATTGGGAGACCCCAGCTCTAGAGGCACGCTGGTAAGAACCCTGACGCACAGTCGATGGGCCCAAATGACTGGGACCTCCCGCCCTCCCTGGTCTCCAGCTGCCCAATCTTGGGGAAAATTGTGGGGGTAAGTTGTACTGGGGAGAGCGCTGGCGGCTCGGGATCCCATCAAAATCTGGGTCGTACATCCAGCCAGCGCCTGCACGTGGAACTATTAGCGCAAGCGCCGCTTGTGTAAACGCTGCACTCGGCCAGAAGTAGGCGCTGGTGGGTCCTGATGTGACTTGGAGCTAGAGCTCCAAGGGGCCAGGCCCACAACAAGGGAAGGGCTGGGGGCAGGAGATTCGACATGGCTCTTGTGCCCTCGTGCCCGTGAATTTTATGAGCCCAGGGACACTGCCCAGAGAGAGTGGAGAGATAAGCTCTCCTTCCCTGCCTGGCAGCTCCCTGAGACCTCCCCTTTCTTAACTCAAATCCCCCTATTGGTCTTTGACCCTTTCCTCTCTTCGTACCTTACCTCTCTGAACTGGACGCACTGCTGAAACCTGAAGACTTGACAGCCCACCCCAGTGTGAAGCCTTTCACTGGAACTTCATCCAGGAGGGTGCTCCCCACTCAAGGCTAAGCACTGTGGAGTACGGCAGATTGCAGCAAGCAGGACACCCTGGAAACGAGGAATAGCACCCAGATCTAGTGGGGTTTCACAGAGGAGGATCAGGGGACGCAGGGAGCCATCCTGGTGGCCTGACTGGGTACCCCTGAGCAGGCTTTTGGGCAGCTTGGTGAACAGCTTCCTGTGTGCAGCCTGTAGTTTAGTGAGGGCCTGGAGAGTTGAGTCACTTGACAAGCTGCTGGCTCCTTCTTCACTGAGACTCTTCCTGTGTCCCAGAGCCACCAGGCTCCCGTTTCAAGGCAAAGGTTGACCCATTTCAGACCCTGAAATGTCTAGGTCCTGGGGCACTGATGACTGCAGGGTGAACAGAGACAAATGAAGACAAGANATGCAGTCATAGGAGAGGACTGTCACCTCGGCTAAGAGGACCGCCATGCACAGCTGGCCTCCTGCCTCCCACAGAAACAGTATGGCTGCTGTGTTCTGGGCCAAGTGTCGGAGAAGATGTCCAGAGGGGAGCTGGTGAGAAGGGTGGTCAGGCTGGATGGGCAATACTATCCCCCCAGGTCACCAGGGCCCCCTGCAGGCTAGAAGTCCCCACAACTCTAGAACAAACAAACAGACAGACAGACTGATGGACAGCCTGGGCCTGAGCCCCTCTCCAATTTCTGAGCCTGTTGATTTAGCTGCCCACTTGGCGGAAGAAGCCAGCCACATGGGGAGTCAGCTGTCCATCTTCTAGCCATAAGAGCCCCTTATCCCAGGTACTGTCCGGTGGAGGTGTGGTACAGAGCTCTGATGGCCTAGGTTCAGGCTAGAGGGATGGTGGGAGGTGGCCTGTGGAGCAGGCAGCTGAGGAAAACAGCTTTGGCCACAGCAGGAGGTACCACACTGTCTAAAGAAGGAGCCAGCTAGCTCTAAGGAGATGTGCTAACTCAGGGTGAGTGGCCAGAAGGCCTTGCCAAAAACTCTAAGCTTCCCCTCATCTGCAAGGCACCCNAACTGGCTAGGATGCCAAGTACACATACTGACACACATGAGCACTTGGGAGTGCTTATTTAAAACATGAATATGTATATGAGCATGCATGCTCACACGTGTAAATATACCATAACATATGTCACCATTGGCATAACTGTCTTCATGCAAAGACTGACCAGGGACAAAGGCATATGAGCACAGGTACACACATGCATACTGTACATGCAGACACTTGCCCAGAGTGTATACTTATAGTGCATCACACATGCAGGCTTGCTATAACTGGTCTTCACTGATGCTGACACACATTTTGGAAACATAAGTGGACCTTTGATTGACAAGGCTCTTGTGGAACCTGCTGCTGCGCAGTAAGGGAAGAATATATCAGTCCATTCATGTCTGCTGTTTGCTAAAGGTAACACAGTCAGGTGACAGGCTGTGGGGGAAGGGCCAGTGTCCTGAACACTATATACTGGAAGAGTATCCCTATGGGGAAAGCACCAGTAAAGGTGACCATTTTGGATGGATCCACCTGGAAGGCCCTTTCCATCCTAAGCTGCCAGGCCCGCCCGAGACTGGCATGTTGGTAAATAAGCCAGTTCTGAAGGCTGAGGATCCTGGTGATCGATCATCCATATGTTGCTTTTCTTATAGATGTTCAAAGTAGCAAAATAAACATATTATACTAAGAATATTTTTCAAAAGATTCAGTTTATTCATGTGTGTGCATGTGTGTTATTGTGTGTTTTATGTGAGCCATGTGTACAGGACCTGGGAAAGTCAGCAGGGTGGGTCAGATCCACGGCAGCAGCTGTACTTACAGGCTGTAGTGAACCTCCATGTGAATGCTAGGATTCAAACTCGGGGCCTCTGCAAGAGCAGTAAGTACTCTTAAACACCAAGCCACCTCTCTATCCCCCAAACCGAGAACATTTTGTTTTTGTTTGAGACAGGGTCTCACCATGAAGCCGATGATGACCTTGAACTCTTAATATTCCTGTATCCACTGTCTGAATGCTGGAGTTGCAGGTATATACCACCACGCCCTGCTAAACTTGGAATTTTTGGGAAGTGAGCAGTCAATTCGTGTTTTCATGCTCATTGCAATAACATAGCTGAACTGCTTGGAGAAATCCAGCCAGTGTGTGGTGAAACCTTGCCTTTCTCTGTCCACTCTGCCCTTTGCTATGCCTCCAGGGCTCTGACGCCCCCACTGGCATGGGCTGTGGCCAGAAATCCGGCCTGATGTTTTGAGCCCATGTGCCCAGAGCCCATGCAGTCAAATTTCCACTCTCTCCCTGGCCCCACTTTTTCAGGAAGCTCCCACTANCCTGGAACTGAAGCTGGCCAGCCTGTCACAGGCAGCAGGGATGNTCCTGCCATACAACACGGTGGATAAGAGAGTAGAGGAGTCTGATGGGCAAGATGAATGGAGTCCCTTTGTCGCAGGCCTGAGGAGAGCCATTGCCACCATGGACTGATGACTTGGGACACAGCATGGGAGATGCTGAGACTGTCTGGTGGAGGATAACTGTGCTGGCNCAGTTCTGCCAACTCTACTAGGGCCTCCCCAAAGAGATATGGAGAAGGCATGGGATGCTGTCCCAAAGGAAAGGAGAACCGCTTGAGGCAGTGGCCCTGTCTTCCTGACCTTTTAGAGCAGGGAGGAGCCAAACCACGAGGGTGATGTGGCCCACTTGTCAGATTGGGCAGGAGCAGGGCTCACTATGTGAGTACTGTGCTAGCAGACACACCCTGGCCTCCCCTGCCTCTGTGTTTTTGCCTGAACAATGGGAAGAATGCCAGAGACACCAGAAAATGGACAGAGCAAGCTGTTACTCAGCTCCTCTGCTGATGTCACCATCGTCACTGTTCAGTCTCCTTGGGCCTTCCTACATCCCAGCTGGTCCCTGAGCAGCGTGAGATGATGGCCATTGCCTGCATTGCACTGCTCAAGTCTGGCCTGGGATTGGGAGAGAGGAAGTCCCAGGAGTGCCCTCAAAGGATGTCCAGTTAGGCTTCNTCTGCTCAACTTCCATTGGTCCATGAGTCACAATGCAGCCTGGATTTCCCAGGTCCAAGAGCATGGCCCAGCCCCACCCAGGCCCTGACAAATCCCTTCTCTGAGGCTTTGCTGAGCCGGCCTGGAATTTCTCAAAGCAAACAAACGGGGAGCTCAGAGCTGTGGTTCCCAGAGCTAAGGTTCTTCTTGGGTCTGTCTGAGTCTGAGTTGCCTGAGGTTCCAGGCCTTCTGGGCTGCACCCAACCTCAGAACCTCAAGTCAGGACAGCACCAGCCAGTTCTGCCCCTTTAACATCAGCTGAGGATGGCAGGAGTCTAGGTAGCCAGAGAACAGGATTCACTACAGGGACAGCTACTGGTGACTGCCTGGACTGAGGAATCATTGTAGGCAGGGCTGGGGCTTGTATGGAGGACAGAGGATAGCCTGGCTTCATGTGGATGTGACTCCAGGCAGACATCAGGTAGCAGTGGTGTTGGGGCCACAGCAGAACAGGGTGTGGAGGCTTTGTGGGAATGTGCGTATGGGAGAGATGGGTTGGGGGAGGGGCTCCAGAGCTGGGGGGCTGGGGCCAGGGCAGGCTATCGGGAGGGGGCTCTTGCCAGGTGGTCTTAATCTCTTCAGTGAAATAGGAATCCCCGGGCGGGTGGGGGAGATGGGAGCTGAGACAGCTGTGGGACAGGGAACTGTCCTGACAGCCCAGGGGCCCCAGGCCAGAGTCCCTGTCAATAGTGCCTTCTCCCTGGATCATCCTGGATCTCTATAGTATCCTGGATCATCCCAGGCTAAGCTGGTTCTGCCATCTCCTCCACTACATGCTTTGCTACAAAGATTTCCTCAGCTGGGAGGACCTGGCATGCATAGGGGTCTCCAAGACAGGCCAGGGACTGGGTCCATTCTGCTTCGTTAGAAGTCACTACCCCATGTGGGTGCCCACTAAGCTGTTAAAGGCTCTGAGGTGATGTGAGGGTCACACATGGTGGGGAGGGGCCTCTGGTCAGGCATGGACCCCTCAGCCTCCCCGAGCCAGCTTAACCCTAGGACTGGGAAGGAGGGGAGGGTCCATCCTACTTAGTCCTTGATCTTTTTCCCCAGGACACCCTCCTAGAGATGGGGAAACTGAGGCTGAGAGGAGGTGAATGGAGCTGGCCAGGTAGGGAGGAGGGTCACAGGTAGCACGGAGGCAGCATTCTTCTGGGTATGGTTTATACTAGCTGTCCTAGGAAGACAAACAGATGGACAGGAGCCTTTACTGGAGTCCTGAAGACAATTCAGCCCCTCCCTCCATGGTGTCTGCCAGGACCCAGTGACCAGAGGCCACCCCACAGTGTGTGGGCGGGCAGGCGCCAGGCTGTCTCATGCTTCACTGGGAACAAGCAGGCCCTGAGGCTTTTGGGAGCAACCACGGTGCCCACTAAAGCTGGAGGTCAAGGCACAACTGGAGAAACTGAGGCAGCACTCTCTTAACAAGCCAGCAGGAAGCAGGCCAGATAGGCGCTCCCGATGGCACCATGTGGGCTTTCTGCATCACCGGTTTGCCTGGGTCCTGGATCCCATATGGACTANCCCCTGGCCCTATGTCCTCTCTGGGTTATCTGTCCTGTTTCGTGGTAAGGTGCGCAGATCTCAGGATTGNGCTCTGGGGGTTGAGGGCCCTGGGCTCTGTTCTCATGCTCCTTTGCTCCCTGGGACCCACAGCATTTGCCCGTGTGTGACTTTTCCCTTCCAGGCTAGCTCAAGGTCCCCAAGACACCAAAGCTAGAGAACTGGCTCACATCTGAGAAGTGTGCTAAAGGAACTGGATGTCTTGGTGAATGGCCTCAAAAAACACCAGGGAGTGGTCCAAGAGGCCGGTTAAGGCAATGCTCATATGGTGGAACTGGGGCTGTGTGGCCTGGGTGCAGGGAAGTCCCCCTTTGTTTGAGTAGAAGCAGGACCAGCCCATGGGTCTTCTTGCTCCAGAACCTTCAAGTTAGCACAGGTGAGGTGCCTCTGCAGCTCTTGTCACTTCCACTGGAGCTCTGCACCTGCAAAGTGGGTGGCTGTCACACCCACCTCACAGGGGACTTCTGCAATTGCACACTTTGCAAACATTTGCTCGGAGCAGCCAGAGTTTAACATTTCTTTTACTTTAAGAGTATTCAAATGTATTTATGTCTTAAATCAGGAGGTAGGATAGCATGTATTTCTCATGTGCACTGTGGAAATATCAGATGCAGTCAGCAAATGCATGACCTCGAAGAGTTACAGTGCTTGTTGGGACATTTATCTGGTCTTTTGGTATCCTTCAGGAACATGGTTTATGAACTAAGTCACCATGCTGCCCCACAGCTCTCTTCACCCCGTCTAACTGTAACCACTCATTCTGATCCTCATCTCCCCAGCTCCCCTCAGCTCCCCAAGTCCTGATNACCTGCGCTCTACTCTCTGGGAGNTAAACATTTCAGAACAACGTAAGTGAGAACATGTGGACTTTGTCTTCCTGTGCTGGCTTGTCCCGTTGATCTAGCTTCCCTATCATATACTCTGTGGCAAGTGGAGATCTTGTTTCTTTTTTATTTTTATTTGTGTGTATGAGTAAAGATAAGTGTGCATGTTTGCATGTGTTCACGGGCACACATGCATGTGTGTGTGCATGTCAGTGCTTGTGAGGACAGAGGTCAACCTCAGGGATGTTCCTCAAAAGCTATCTACCTCATTTTTTTGAGACAGGGTCTCTCACAGGCTAGGCTGGTGGGCCACTGGGCTCCAAGGAGTCTTCCGTATTCATTTCCCCAGCACCCACTTTTTTTTTTTATGTGAGTGCTGGCATTGAATTCAGGTCTTCATGTTTGCACAGCAAACACTTAACTGACAGAGCTATCTCCCAGACAGCCCAGTTTGTTATGAGATAGAGTCTCAAGTACTGCATGCTGTCNTTGAACTCCCTGTGTACCCAGGAAGACCACGAACTACTGATTATTTTGTCTACATATCCCAAACGCTGGGATTACAGGCAAGTACCCCAGCCCAGCCTGGATCTCCATCTTTTTAACGGTTGGATAGTCTGCCACTGAATAGCTACTGAATAGCTCTACTGTGCTTTCTGTTCCCACTCATCATTTGTTGGATATTCAGGTTGTTGCCAAGTTTGGGCCATCATGGACAGAGCTGTCACAAACATGAACATGCAGATGGCACCTCTTTCATTTCCTTTGGTTGTAGATTGCTAGATCAAATGGGAGTTTAATTCTTTGTGTGTGTGTGTGGGGGGGGGTTGTTGTTGTTGTTGTTGTTTTTTTTTTGAGATGGGATTTCTTGGTGTAACAGTCTTGGCTGTCCTGGAACTCACTCTGTAGACCAGACTGGCCTTGAACTCACAGAGATCCACCTGCCTCTGCCTCCCAAGTGCTGGGATTAAAGTGCACCACCACTGCCTGGCTATATAGACTACTTTTCACTCCAGTCAGCAGTGTGTAAGGGTCCCCTTGCTCAATATCCTTTATTTAGAGTGTTTGGTGCTAGATATACTGACCACATGTTTGTCTTTTTTGAGAAGTATCTATTCCTGTCTCTTATACACATCTNGATGTGTATAAGAGANNNATGTATACCAGTTTGGCTTGGAAAACTCACTATGTAACTAAGGATGATGACCTGGAACTTCTAATTCTCCTTGTCTCCACCTCTCATGTGCTGGACTTAGGGGTGTCCCGCTGCGCCTGGTTCCATGCAGTCCTTGAAATGGTGCCTGGGGCTTCATGGTATGCAAGGGAAATGCTCTATACACTAAGTCACATTCCCAACCCTCTGTTCAATCTTCCAAGGGACTTTCCTTGGGTTTTTGGAGGCTTGGGGTGGCTGTCTGGTTTTGCTGTTGAGTTCTTTGGGCTCTGCTCTCCATGGAGAACTGTAGGCACTCTGTGCTCTGCTCACAACTCCTTGTCGGCGCAGAAGCATCTAGGTAGGTGGCATCCCTGCTGTCTACTTTTAACAGCAGCTCTTAGTCTGGGGAGTCTACACAGGGAAGACATACCCTGCAAACACCTGCAGAGCTGTCATAAGGTCATGCTCGTGTTGAAGCAGTCCTTGCAGAAGGGAAGAATGTTCTGAAAGGTTCTCACGAAGAGGTATGCTTCCCGGAAGCCCTCCTTCCCTGTGGCAGCAGGACAGTGTCACAAGGGTTAAGGTAACAGGCATCATTCTGACTCCAGTACTTCCTGGCTTTGCATCCTAGTGACAGAGCCAAACTCTGGTCCCTGTGTCAGCATCTGCCCCAGGAGCAGAGACTCACCAAAGCCTGCCAAGACGCCATGGACTCTGAGTCTCACTTTCACTGTATATAGTCTGTCCTTGGTAGCCCAGGACTAGAGGTGTATAGTGTGATCACATGGTAGATGAGGGACTAAGATCAGTTTTCAACATTGCAGTGCGAAAAAAGAAAGGAAAGAAGGAAGGAAAGACGACGGACGGACAGACGGACAGACAGGTGAACACACACATCCCAAGTTGGACACAGAAGTGGGAGACTGTAGCCCTGGCTTACCAGAAGGCTGAGTTGAGAAGTTACTTGAACCCAGAAGCTCAGCATCACGCAGTGAGATCCCATCTTTAAAAAAACACTCCAAACCCCCACATAAGTCAATGTATGGTGTGCTCCCCCCCCCCCAGAGCCTGGTGAGAACAGATAGGGGGCTGGACAGCTGCTCAGCAGGTAAGAGCATTTGCTGTTCTTGAGGAGGGCCAGAGTTGGGTACCCAGCACCCATGTGGTGGCTCACAACTGTCTGTAACTCAGATTCCAGGGGATCCAACATCTTTTCTGGCCTTCTTGGGCACTGCACTCACATGGTATGCAGGCAAAACAGTCATACACATAAAATAGAAATATATAAATCTTAAAAAAGAAACTAAAATGATCATTGAACCTCAGCACACTAAATAACACTTGTTCCATATATTTCATATGCAGACACATGTCTGACTGAATCTTCATTCAATACAAATAATAGTTGGATGAATTAGCAAATGTGGATGCTGAGGCCATTGTCCCAGGGTCTGGATACTAGCTTCCTGGATACCAGATATTATATGTTACCTCTTTTAATGTAGCCTCATGTATCCCTGGCTGTGACTCTAAGGCTGGATGCTTCCAAGTCACTGTCCAGGCCCTTTTAAATCTCCTAGTAGTCCCCACCTCGCCCAAACATTTAGTCTTTGTCCCAGTCCTCATCCCCAGAGTAGCTCCCATGCCAGTGTGGACAGCTAGGATCAAGCATCTTGGATTTCAGATACAGAGACACCCCCCAACTAGTGGCAGCTGACACCTGAGTCCATCCTACCCAGTGGCCAGGAACAGGGGTGAGTGACCTGGCTAAAGACAGACACTATGGGAACCAGGAGACCTCAGTGTCACTCTCCTGCTTCCAGAAGGGACACACTAGGGAAAGACTGTGGGCATCTACATGAGCTTGGACTAGCCAGGGGTCCCTCCATATCTCAGCCTGGCCCTGCCTCTGGTCCTCCATCCCTCCTGATATCTGCCTGCTCCCTCCTGCTGTCCACCCTGCACCCCAGGCAGAAAATGGCATTTCCTTTGGCCCCGCCCCAGGGAGCGGCACAGACCTGGCAAAACAAACAGGCTGCTCCTCCTGTGACTGCTGGCTGCTGATGGATGGCCAAAGCGGCTGGCCGTGCTGATGGACAGCCACTCGTCATGTGTGGGCCAGGCCAGGCCAGGCCAGGCTTACACACTGAGGAGCAAGCATGAGCTGAGGTGCCGGCTCCACCTACTCTGAGACTCTTCCAGGGTGGACAACCAGGGGGCTCCCTGGAGTCACCATCTCCAGTGGTGTATAAGAGTTCTATTCCAGGCCTCATCTGCAAGTGGGGGACAAGCTAGAGTGTGGTCCTTCAAGACCTAGCTGCCACTGTTGCCCAGGACACTCTTGGCCCTGTGGGCTGAGGTCCCCCACAAGCCCTTGCCTGCACTCACAGCTACGCATGAGTAGCAGGCACATGGCCTAGGCCTCAGTAGAGCCCAAGCAGGTTCCTTAGTGCTGTGACTACGGGGTAAACTTGGCATCAGGCAGAGAAAAGAGGAGCTCAGTGCGTA
>LZPO01099512.1:467874-490147 GCA_001675575.1 Neotoma lepida | reverse complement strand
GNGGGNNNTNTNNNGGNNACANAGGTGAGGGGTCCCCTTGGCACGGAGGACTGTGTAGCGATGGTCAGGCCGGTAGGTTGTACAGCAGAGCCAGCAANTGATAGCGGCAGGTCAGTGACGATGCCCAGCAGGGTCTTGTGCGGAAGCTGAGCTCAGATTGGCAAGGAGCCCCACAGGCAGGTATGAAAACTCAGATTCACTGGGGCCTGTCTACTCTACCCCAGTCATTCAGAGCTCTGTCTTGTCTTCAGGCCATGGGGTTGGGGCAGAGGTTTGAAGGAAGCACACAGCTAGGTTGGCTTAGGGACCTGGAAAGGCTGTCCTCTCTTTCTGGGCCTCAGTTTCCCCATCTGTAAAATGGTGAAACTAGCCTAAGAAGGGTTGTGACAGGCTCATTTAGGGGGAAGAGTGTGAGCCAGCTTTGCCAATCAAGCACCTATAAGAAACTCGGCCCCACATACTCTGAGGGCCAAGGTCTGGGAGAGCTGGGCCTGCTAGTATAGTCTACCCTAAAAGAACCCCCCAGTGTAGCCATCCTCTCTTGGTGTGTCCCCACATTCCCAGATGGACTTGTGCTGATCCAGTCCTGAAACATATTCTTTTTTGGGGGGGTTGAGACAGGGTTTCTCTGTGTAGCTTTGTGCCTTTCCTAGAACTTACTCTGTAGCCCAGGCTAGCCTCGAACTCACAGATATCCGCTTGCCTCTGCCTCTCGAGTGCTGGGATTAAAGGCGTGCACCACCACTGCCTGGCCCTGAAGCATACTTCGAGATTAGGCCCTCTCTGGCCTTGGTGGTGCCTGCCTTTGATCCCAGTGCTCCAGAGGCAGAGGCAGGCAGAGCTCTGCACTCCAGGCCAGCCTGGCCTACATAGTGAGACCCTTTCTCAAACTACACCCTCATCTTTTGACTTCACTGCCTCACCGCCATGCATTGTCTTCCCACCAATATGTGACATTCCACCCTTCAAGGTTGACTGGAAGGAAAGTGGACTCAGGGAGCCCAGGGACAGAGGCCTGGAGCCAAAGCAAAGCTTCGTGCCCCTCTCTCACCCAGGCAGGGAGGAATTCTTTCTGTCCCTGAGGGGAAGAAGCCTGGCTGTTTTTCTGTCACTATGGGTCAGGCTGCAGCACACAGATCACCATTTTTCATGCCTGTAACCCAGATNGACATCACCAGAGGATCTCAGGTCTCTTTCCTTCCTGCATGGAAAGCTTCACTTTTCTCAGTGCTGAGCTCCAGATAGCTCCTGCCAGTGGCTCCAAACCAGACCCTGCATGCGGAAGTGCCCACCCTGATGGTGGCTAGGTGGAGCAGTTGGTTGTACACCTGGTTCTGGGCCAGCCCTAGTGTGAGTTCAAGGCTTATGATGGCCTTACCTGGGCTTGGAAACCTAGGAGAAGGACCATTAGGTTGCAAGCCCGACCAGGTCTTCCTCTTCTGTGTTCAAGGAGTTCCTGCACTCCATGGTCCCTGCCGTCAAAAATTGCCACCCAGGGAACAGAGGGGCCACCGGNGTCTGCTCTTCTGTGCTGGCCCTGCCCCCATGAGGCTGAATGGGCGCCTTGGCACAGCTCAGGGCCCCAGAAACATTTGCTTTAAGTCTTAAAATATCAGGTTCCTGCATGGCGGGACTTCCCTGGGGGCTGGCAGCAGGCGGGAGGGATTGGAGAGTAAGATTCCCCTTCTGGCCCCGCCCCATTGGCCTCCACTGAAGCCAGGCAAATGTTGTGAGTAAGCCAGCTAGGCTCCCATTCCCCTGCTAGGGAGGGGTGGAGGGGGGGGCAGCCTTCCGTTACCAGTTCATCTCATCTTCTTCGATGCCCCTCCATCCTCTTCACAATGTTTGGCCTGGTGGAGGCCAGGCCCTGGCAGCCTCAGTATCCCTCATGGTTCAAGGTTGATTCTACAGGACCCAAGAATATCTTCAGCTAAAGACCATTTAGATGACCACTGTGTACCCTAGCCTGTGTGCAGCCTTCTCTCAGGTAAGAGGCCTGACGAAGAGATGACACCAGGTTAATATAGGGCTCATCATTCTGAGGGACTTTTCAAGCAACAGGTACAATTGCACAGGGTCTCAAAGGGTGCAGAGGAATTTTCAGATGACTCTGATGGAGAGGCTCATTGGCGCAAAGATCTGGGTACTACCTGGCACCTGTCATGATATAGAAGGGAGGCTCTGGGTACAGATGAGGGCCAGGGAGATGATTATAACCATCCTAGGACACAAGTCCATGGAGGAACTCGCACAGGTGCGAGCTGAGAATGTGACTGGGAGCTCTTAGTGACTCAGGTGCTAAGAGCAAGGAGTCCTGCTGTGCAGTCTGGGGGCAGGAGAATCTCCCCCAGTAGCTGGTTCTGCCTCTCAGCATGAAAGCAGCTTCCTCCTGCCCCTGATGCCCCCAGGGACCACTGCCAGGAGGAAGGCACAACCCCCACACATCCCCACTCCCTCTCAGACAGACCACCAGCCATGGCCCTAGGGACTTAACGTTGATGCAGAGCAGGGAATTGGAGCCAGTCTGCAACAGCTGGGTCCACTCCTGCATCCCCCCGGGCTACCACTTTCATTCCCAGGCCCCCAGCCCAGCCCATTCCCAGGCTATACCCACCCCCAAACACAATGCTTGAGATGTGGTTCCACAAGGCTTCTAGGGGACCACCAATTGGGGGTGTTGCCTGCCCTCGGCTACCAGGATGCAGGGCCAGCTGTCCTTAGGCTGGCAATGCTTCATCCCCAGGTTCTCAGGCTTGTGTTCACCAGTGAAGGCTCTAAAGAGTAGACGTCCCTTCGTGGACTCAACAGCTCCCACAGAAAAGTGGGGGAGGGAGAGAGAGAGGGAGGAAGAGAGGGAGAGAGGGAGGGAGGGAGAGGGAGAGAGAGAGAGAGAGAGAGAGAGAGAGAGAGAGAGAGAGAGAGAGAGAGAGAATATCACTCCAGGTGTATAAGACTTTGAGCAGCTCACTCTGGAAGCAGCTGCCCCCAGATTTGTGCATGTATTGAAGCAGTCAGTCCTGCTTCCAACTGGTGGGTCTCATCAACCACAAAATAAAAATAACTTCAAAAGTAAGGCATGACGTTACACACCTGTAATCCCAGTATGCCGGAGGCTGAGGCAGGAGGATCACACATTCCAGGCCAGCCTGGACATGTACTGAGGCCCTGTGTGAAAAAACAAAACAAAACAAATGCTGAAGGTATAATTAGGGATAGAGAACTAACGCAGGACCCCAGGTTTGAGCTTCAGCCCCNCCCCCCAAAGGAACTAGTAAAAAAGTATCTGTGCTAAACACAGGGTTTTGTTTGTATTCCACAAAAAACTGCAACTATCTATAGAGTATATCAGGTGTTAGTGAAGGGAACCTGGTTTAAGGTGTGCAAATGATGGTGAAGGGGAGAGCATCCTCAGGGCTCAGCATCCTTGGGTAGTCAGGACCCAAGGATGATTTGGATGCTGGATTCCCAGGGACAGCTGCACCTGACTTTGATTGCTGCTGCCCTCTCTCACTAGGAACCACTCTAGGGAGCTTTAGGTGGTGTGATCCTGTCCTAGCCTCACTGTCTGGCAATTGGGGATCTTAACTTCTGCTTTGCCAGAAGACTGTGCTGAGACACCAAGGGCCTACATGTTCCTGACGCCCCATCCCTCAGAAGTTTTCAGCGGTAGCAGCATGCTGGGCCTCTCTCAGGTCTACAGGTTTTCTCTCAGCTTCCATCTCTCTGACACTGACATCTTTAATGGCTGCCTAGGACCTGGCTAGCTGCTCCATCTACTCTGTGTTTCTCACCACCTCCCTATTTAGGACAAGCCTCCTGTTTCACAAGCAGGGAAACTGAGGCCCAGAGAAGCCATAAAGATGAGGCTGTGGCTAAGCTTAGAGAGATATAGGAAAAAAGTATCCTGTGTTTGCCAACCATGGCTGCCCAGTGACCCAGAGACATGAGGAAGGGGTGAGGACAGGGTGGGGGCCAGAGATGGGCCCTAGAGACCCAGACTACATCCACACTGGGTCTTCCAGGCTGAGGCCTGGAAAATCAGAGGCTGACACAGCTTTCTCAGTCCCAGGGAACCAGGCTCAGTGTCTTGGGGTGGGTGGGAAGAGGTTCAGAGCCTTGCAGAGGATTAGGAGGTCGTTGGCACCCCTGCAACCTGAGCTGCCTTCAGCTCTGGGAATGGGCATCTGACTCTATGCAGCCTCCTGGATCCCGGAGAAAATCCTGGAGGCCGAGTTAATACCAAAACCAATTTTTATTTCAACAAAGTTAATTCTCAACAATGTGACACAGAGGCAGTGGGATTAACCTGCTGAGGGGGACCGGGGTCCCAACAGGACACTGCCTCTCCCCTCCTTTTCCCCTCCAGCTGTCCCCAGCCAGAGCAGGAGCAGTTGAGGCAGCCCACCAATGCCCAAGAGCCCCCATGGGGGTCCTGGGGTCTTCTAAGTACCCCATCTTCCCTTTTCTCACAAAGGCTGGCCCAGCTCCCCTCTGTGACTTGGGCAAGCAGGGCTCAAGAGGGTCTTCTGAGGACTGAATGGACCCATTCAACCCTGGAAGACCTCTGGCCATGTCCACAGGGGCTACCTTCCCACCTCTTGAGGTGCAGTGGGCAGCCTGGAAGAAATTTGTTGACACATTGTGGTCAGGATTCAGGGTCTGGGTGGCATGGTGACACCTCATGTCCAGAGATGGCCNCTATCGACCTGTCTAGCCACCCTGGAGACCCCAAAGAGCAGAGGAAGGGAAACGTCGTGTATGAAGGTAGTGTGTGTCGCCCTCAACCCCACTGACCATGGCTGAGCACAGGCCTGGCCAGGAAACTTTCCCTGAAGCCGTAAATAAATGATCTGGAGGCCACGGAAGCTAAAGGAGGGTCCTGGGGCCCTGTCAGAAATTCCCGCTGACGATGACCACATGAGTGCTGCACAGGGCCAGGGCCAGTCCTGCTGCTGGCTCCCCTTTGTTAGGTCCATCTTATCCTCTGTTGTATCCAGCTGTCCTGGCCCAGGTGAGCACTTACCACAGTAGACAGGCCCTTGGCCTCTGCTATGCCCCTGACATCTCAGCATCCTGTAAACCTGAGCCAGTGCCCAGCATCAGCTGGGGCACTGGGTGGGCACATCTGAGAGAGACCCATAATGAGGGGACAGGCAGGGTTGAGGGAAGAGAACCAGGATTAGAAGGATACTGAGGTTCTCTGAGTATGCCCACGCTAGCCCCTGGCCTTGCTCTGCGGGTACTGCTTGAGGGGATGAGTGGGGCCCAAGGGTACTCGCCGACAGACCAAAGTCAAACCAGATGGGCCAGGGGCCCCGTGGGGCAGGGGAGCCATTCGTCACCGTTATCTGCCCCGCCGCCAAAATCACAAACACATTTTTTAGTGAAGGACCGGCTGCCACTGGCCTTCGGGCCCTGATGCCGCCCAGCTGTGGCCACTCTGGGCCTGGAGCCCAAGGGAGGAGTGCCCAGGCCTAGGACTTGCAATCCCCAAGCTGTGCTCTGTTGCTTACAGGGAGAGACAAAGGGACCCTAGGTGGGAGGTGGGGTGCCTTCTCAGAAGGCTGGTGGTCCAGCAATCATCTCATGGGTCAGGGGTGGGGCAGAGACCCAGAGACAAAGACAGAATTAGAGGTGGTGGCTGGAGATAGAGACTATCACCTGTAGCTAGAACCTCCCCCGAACTGTGGCCCTCCCACAGACAGGCTGTGTGTCTCACCAAGCCAACAGGACCCTAAGCTGCTTCAACTGGTCTAGTCTCCGCTGGGCCAGGCAGTGTGGCATGGGCAGGGCTGTGGGCCTCCAGGGACACCCCTTCTCAGGCCTGTAGGTAAAGGTAAGGCTCACTTTCCATCTGGTCATCCCCTCAGAGACTGAAGGCCAGTCCTGCCTCTGCTGATATCCTGTGCAGCCCAGCACCCTGGACCCCTGGGCAGGCCCCTGGGGCAGGGGGTACCAGGAGAAATGGCCTGTGACGGGGTGGGCGTCCCCAGGAAAGCAAACAGTGTCAGCAGCTAATGAGCGGGAACCAGGCCTGGGGCCGAGGGCCTGGGGAGGGGGCCCGGCCATCGCTCATCCTGACAGCAGGCAGTGCGGGGGCAGGGGCTGGGGGGGGTTGAGTTAGGACCAGAGATGGGGAGTCTGAGAGCTGACAAAAGATCCCCCAGAGACCCAACCCTACTCACAGATGGATGGACACACAGGCGGACAGACAGGCAGAGGGGAGTCAGCCAGGCTCCTGCCCCCAGCTGTGGCCCCTCAGGACCTGGCTAGCTCCATCATCTCCCTGTCCATTCCTTAAACCCAACAGCCACCCTACCGCCAGATCTGGCAAGACAAAAGGGGTGTCCAAACTCAGGAGCTCCACAATACATTCTGAGGGGCAGGAATCCTGGTCTCTCAGTCCTCTGCCCCATGCCTGCATGGCCTTGAACCTATTGCTCTAGGCCTCAGTCTACTCATACTTACAAGGCAGAGGCAGCCACGCAGATTACATCAGCACTTCTCCTCTCTGTGTGCAGTCTCAGCTGCCTTAGCCTCCTCCCCCTCACCCAAATGAGGTTCCCAGCAGGCCCTGCAGCACATAGTGAGCTGACTTAATGCCCAGGGAACACAGTCTACCACACCTGCTATGCCTGGAGCCCTGAAGCTGCTGCCCATCTCCTGGGTGGAAGACTGAGGAGAGAAGGGAAGTGTGGACAGGCCCTCCCCAGCAGATACGGCTCCTGGCTGGTGGCCAGTTTCAGCCTTTAGCAATACCCAGTCAGAGCTGGCCTCTCACCACTGGCCAGCTCTAAATAACCCAAAATTTCTGTTTCTGAGCTAGGTCTGACCTTGAGTGGGTTCCAGAGCCTCTTCTGGCTCACCCCTATTACCCCACAAAAGCCCAATGGTATGGCCTGGAGGTGTGTCTGCCCTGGAGGTGTCCCAGCCTGGAGGTAGGGCCATAAATTCACACCACCAGCCACCGGAGGGATAAATGTGTCATCAGCTGCAGGATTTACGATCACACCCCTGGCCCACAAGGCAGAGAAAACAAGAGTGTACATATACATGGTATGTTGGGCAGGGACAGGCTGCTGCCTGGAGAGTGCACTGTGGGGAGGTCGGGCCTTCTGGGTGCAGTGGCGATGGACACAGATNACAGGATGAGGCTGGCGGTGCAGGGACACATGCCATGATGTGGAGGTCCGAATGCATTCACGCACATCCTGACACATAGTGAATGCTGTGCTTACAGAGTCTTAGATGGTGGCCCAGCCAGTATGTTTGGGGACACAGAAGCCTGCGATCCAGAACATCTATGGCTAACTGCATGGCCTTGACCCACCCTTGGAGATATGATCTTCCTCTGGGAAGAAAAGACTGGGAAGGGGGTTCTCTAGAGGCTGTGTGTGCACATGTGTGTGCTCAGGATCTCTACCTACCAAGGCAGGCNCCAAGGAGGGTGGTAGGAGATGAGGGGACAAACTGCATGAGAGATAAAGACAGAGGTAAAGAGAATAGGGGAGTGTCAGGAGACCGTGACAGGCGAGACAAGGGCAGGTGGTGCCTCAGACCTGTTTGGGGATCTTCATCCTTGAGGCTTGACCACTGGAGGTGGGGGAGGCAGGCAAGCCAGCCCTGTCAGTTGGCNTCTGAACAGAGGCAGACAATAACAACAAGAGATCAGGGCTGTCATTCAGCCTGGTCCCTTTTAGTTAGCCTCCAGGACCACTGCATACCAGGACATGGGATAGCTCCAACAGAACTCTGCTTCTTGTCATCTGCTGCTATTGAGCCAAGTACGGTTGCCCAGCCCTGAGGTCTTGGGGAGGACCACATAGATCCTCTAGGAGTACTCCAGGAGGACTCTCAGCAATGGAGTCTGACCTAGACTTGGGCTGTGGGTGAGTGGAGGCTGAGACTCTTTCTCCTTTCCAGTGTTGGTCAGCACTTCCTCTGGGGAGCTCATGCTTTGGCCAGCCCTCCTGATTTTGCCCCATGTGGCTTGGGAGTGGAGTCTTCTGGGGCCATTCTGGTGGAAGGGTTGGTTGATGTCCAGGAGTAGGCACAGCACAATCATGGCATCCCCAAATAAGAAGACAAAGGCCCCTGACCCCCAAGACTGGGAACTCTAGAACAGGTACCTGCCAAAGAGATTTGCTCAGTAGGAAGGAATTTCTGAGACCAGACATAGACACTGGAATCCACAGTCTTGGGGTCCCTAACCAGAGCTCCACAGAGTAAAGGCCTACAAAATAGGGACAGGCAAAATAGGCCCACAGGCAAAGTTCATGGTGTCTTGTGTTCCCCCAACCCCTATATGGGGCTGGCCTGTGCTTTTCTAGCCTGGGCCCCAATCTGCACTCCTGCAGGAAGGTGTCACAGCCTACAAGCGAAAGCACCCTTGGTGAGTGTGATACAGTCAACGGCAGGCAGGCAGCTGAGACAGGTGCGGTCAGTGCTCCGCCCCCCAGTCCTGCTCAGACAGAAGCCTCTGCCCTGTGTCTGCGAGGACTGGCAGGAATTCTTCTAGACCATCTTTAAATAAACANAGCTCAGAGCAAAGCAAACCCCATACAAATCACATCACAATAGATTCTGATGCAGACATCGGTGGAGTTTGCCTTTGGCCTGCCTGCAGGCTCTTTAAGTAGAAGTCCCACCCCCATCACCAGGGCTACAGCTGCCCCACACATTTCAAGGCAGAGGCCTTGGACAGCTCCACTGGCCAATGCCACCCGGGGTCTTGCCTCTATCTCACTGCATCTCCTCAGCCCCCACTGTGGCCTTCTATCAAGGGATGCCCCCTCCCCCAAGGTTTATCCACACAATCCAGACAGGAGAATCAGCTGCAGTGGGGAGTCATTTCTCAGGGGTTCTGCTCACATATCCTGGGGAGCCATTGGGCCAAGCTGGCATGGCACTTGGCCAAGCCCTTCCGAGTGTTCCTTTGTGATCCAGGAGACAGAGCCACACCCTGAGTAGATAGNACAGGCTGGCTTCTGTTGAAGTTGCCTTTGCACCGTTCTCCTGCTGTGTGTGGTTCTGCCAGGCCCGTAGCTCCTGATCTGTTTGGCATAAGTAGACAAACAGCTAGATGACACCCCTCCCCACCTGGGGTCACTGCTGTGAGAGCAATCCCAGGAGAAGGGGCAGCTGGTCCCATGGGCCTTGGAGCATTGACCTTCACTGGGTTTGAGGCCAAAAGACCTGAGCCCTAGCCCAAACTTCCAGCTTCTACCCTCATTGTCCCTCTCCTGAGATGTCTCTAGTGTATGACTTGAGGGTTTGCTCTGAGGGTCAAGGCCCAGGCCAGCCACAGCCATTTGGTGCCTCTGAGGCACAATCCTAAGTGTTCCCAAGATCTTTCCAGAGGAGCCCCTGGGGTACCCCCAACCCCATTCCAGGNACAAGTTACAGGGGAAATCTAGGGTTCTTAGTGTGCAAGTGGCCTTGACTCCACACATGGGTCCTGAAAGCTAGGGAAATGGGCAGTGGGGCTGTGGAATGTGCCCTGCAGGGCTTAGAGCCTGGCCTGGGCTCTCGTCAGCCTCTCCTACTGCAACTGACTTCACACCTGCCTTGGTGTGTGTGTGTGAGGATTGTGGCTCGCACGCACGTACCTGGGGGCCAGACTTGGCTCATCTCTCAGCACTCTGTCCAGCCAGCCCTCAGCACTTGGNTAGGGGAACTGACAGCAAGGCAGAATGGAAGGAGCCACGGACAGCATTGCCTTGGACAGAGCAGACTCCTAGAGACAGCTTCACTGGGGACGACCTGCTGATCCCACAGGTTCTNTTGGACCAGGGGCATGCCAGTCCCCAGGAGTTCTCCTAAGGAGGACACATCACTCCTTGTGACTTTTCCTGGCTTTGAGAAAAGAGGGCAGTAAGCACGAGCGGCCATTATAGATAGGACAGGGTGTAGAGGGCTCCAGGCCAGACTATACTGGCCAGAAGAGGTTGGGGGCTGGGAGTTCCCACAAGAGCTGTTTAAGGAGGGAGAGGCACAGTCAAGGCCAGGCCTAGTCACTAGGATCAGTGACCCCCAAAGACCCTTACTCTACTGGGGGCACTACTCCAAGTGCCCCCTACTGATTTATGGTCCTCTCGGGGGAACTGAAGTTTGCTGCAGAGGCCTGGCTCACCACCTCCAGTTGGGGTCAGTAGGGTGGGGACAGCTCTCAGCTGGTTTCCAGATGGGCTTTATGGAAAGGGTACCCCGGGGAGCTCAGACACCCCAGCAAGGACTGGCTGGTGTTAGACGGCCTCTGGCTCTATCCTGTCTCCTGTCTCTGTTCCAGGCCTTGTCTCTGTGATACTCGGCCCCTGCAGCCCTTCTTGCCCACTAGTTAGCCCGGCGTGGGTGGGAGTGGGAGCTGGTGATTTATCACTAGCCGCCTGTCTTCCATCGGAAACGCTGGGGGTGGGCGCAGACGCTGCGGTGAGCTATGGGCCACCCACCCCAATGTTGTTGCTCTGTCTGGGCAGCGGGTGCGGGCCTCCCCCTCCTATGTGGCCTAGTCTGGGGGCCCCCACACCTTTCCCAGGGCCTCCTCCGTAGGGTGGCCTCAAGCGGGTCAGCCAAGTTTGGCGGTCTCTCCAGGCTATGGAAGACTGGTGGAGATCCCCAATGTCACCCAAGTCACCAGAGTGGCCGAGAGATGCCTGAGCCTCTTTTTCTGAATCTTTGAGCGTCCCCTAATCATCCAGAGTAGAAATGGCAGGAGTCCAGCGCCCGCTGTCATCAGCCCTGCCCCTCGCAATGCACACAGCAGGGGGGGCATTGAATGTTTACGGAGCAAACATGGAGGGGGGGCGCACCTGGACTGGTCCACGTCTTTCCCGCCAGGCGGAAGAGGTCCTTATCTTTGCGGTTGACCGGCTGTCAGTGCGCCAAAGGATAGAAGGAAGGGGGCCTGCACTCATCTTCTCCGCGTCTGTCAGCGGCTTCGCAGCGCCCTCCTCTCCATCCCCCGAGGAAATGACCTGCCAACCCCTCTCCGTGCGGTGCAGTCTTGGCAGTCTGGACGGTCCCCTGCTCTCTAGATGGACACCCTAGGCGTCCTTAGAGTTCGCCCAGGCCTTTACGCTGTGCGCTGAGCTCTGCGTCTTTTGCGGATTGCTAGCGCCCTCTGGTGCCAATCGGGGTCATGGGCGCTTGAGGGGAAGCTAGGGCTCAGCAACAGGCAGTTAAATAAGGAGGACCTCAGCCCGCACCTCCTGCAGCACGTGTCTATTTCACAAGGAGGTAGAGGCTCTCTGCGGGAGGTCACCACTTTGCCTATGCCTAGGCTGGTGGCCCTGTGTGGCCTTCCTGGGACTCCATGTATTCAGCTCGTTGGTCAGTCAGTGGCTGGCTGACAGCACAGTGGCTTGACCTCTCTAAAAGCACCTCCATGCCCTCCTGTGTTAGACTAGCTGAGACTGGGAATCTCTCAGTTTGAATAAAACCTTGGATAAGGATGAAGGTCACAGGAGAGAGGGCAGATCCACTGTGGTAGGCAAAGGTGTGATGGGTGCAGCTAGTGGGACAGGTGCACCAAGGCTGGGCCATGCTCTAAAGCAACGGGTGGGCAGCGTGGTGTAGTCACCCTTGACTTCCTGAGCTCCAAAGGAAGGGCTNAGAATCAGCCAGCCTGGGTCTGTATGTGTGTAGCAGTACTATATAGGCCTTTGAGATGGGCCTTGTGACTTATGCTCATCTGGGAGGAGTCCCAGACCACAGAGGGTTAGGGTGACTGGGGAGGAGACTCCAGGGCAGGTGTGTTGTCTCTGAAGTGGATGACAATGCTGGAGGCTGGGCTGAGGAGGAGGTGTGTGCATTCAGAAGCACTGAGCTGGGACCATCCACTTCCCCACACTTGTTGGAGGCTGAGACCCCAGGCTAAGCACGTGGAGGGTCAGCTTAGGGTCAGGAGTTAGAATTGGAGAAATTTCCAGGCCATTAGGAGGGCCAGCCATTGAGGCCAGGCTGGTGTCTTGGCACCAGCCAGTTGAGACACNGAGGGTCTGTCAAGAGGGGTCTGCTGGGGGAANGATAGGTACAGCTGCCCCATTAATCAGGGAGCAAGAGGTCCATTCTTCTGTCTGAAGTCACTGTGGTGCCAGCTATGTTTCTTCACCAGTGGAGCCCTTGCTTTTGTGGCAACTGTCCTTCAGGATNCCCAAACCCATCCTCTTAGCAAGACCCTGGTTCTGGAGCCTTCAAGCCCTGTGAGCACNGAGCCTGGGCTCCTTCCTACGCCTCCTGTTAGGACTCATCCCACTATGTCTGGGGTTACATACTTCCTTAGCTTAGAGACATTTGGGGACCTCTGGTCACTTTCTCCTAGGCCCCAAACTGCCCCCCTAAGGGTTCTTAGTGAGAAGGAGAGTGGGGACTCCAGGAAGCTTGTCTCAGCTCTGCTCCATCGTAGCCACAGGGGAAGGAAGGAAGCATGAGATGATTCTTAAAGACCTGACTTGATTCTCTGAAAAACAGAAGGAACGCCCCCTCCCCACACTGCATTCAACTGACTTCAAGGTGTTATCTGTGTGCCTCAACGAGGGGTCCTGAGGGTGACAGGCCACCCCTTGGGAGTGTGGACAAAGAGGACACTGTCNCTGATGCAGTGATAAGGCCGGATAGACAAGACACAGTTCGCTGCAGCCCACAATGGGCCGGATGCCCTGCACCTGCCCACAAAGGAGGGGATGGCTTATGCCTCACTCTGACTGGCAGCCTCTAGATAGAATCAGCCTACTGGAGGGTCATCTGTCTTGTCCCACAAAGGCCAGGACAAAAGGCCATGTCAGCTACAGCCTCCCCGACCTGGTCAGTGGCGGTCAGAGGAGACCCAGTGTTTTCCTGTACCGAGACCCAAGGCTCTTCATCAGGATTGCCAGGAACAAAAGCTTCCATTATTTATAGAGGCAGCCAGGTGAGACCCACATCAAGTGAAGGACAGGGACCCCTGGGCCTGGTACCTCCAGTGAGGAAGGTGCCATTGCACTCATTTGGGCACCCGNAAAGGAACCAGATTACACAGTTTCTCCGCTCCCGAGTGAGAGGCAGAGAATAAGAAACCGGGAAATGGAGTGCTCCTTGTCCTGAGCAGTGAAGGAGACTTGCTGGAGAGGCAGAAAGTGAGCTGTGAAGAGATGTGAAGGGAACCATAGGCCCAGCTAGGAATAGCTATGTAAAGGGCAGTCAAGCAGGCAGAGACTGGGGTAATGTGTACTGTCAGGGCGTCCTGTCCTGTCAGGAGGGCTGAGGCTGCTGCGTGTTGGTGAGCGAGGAAGGGAACACTTGGACGGTTGTGGGAGGAGGCCTGGCTCACTNCAGGCCATATTTCAGAGAATGGTTAAANTCATACCTGGCCCTTATATCATGTCTCTATAACCTGACCTTGCTTACTCTTCCAGAGTCTAACTCTCCACTGTGATGGCCCATGGAGTCCCAGTGGTTCACAGACCACGGTCACCTGTCTTCGAGTTACCCCAATCTCCATCTGTCTCTGATAGCTGTCAACACAGCAGGGTCATTGAGCCGGCACACCTCAACTTCTGAGCTGTCCTTGAAAGATTCTCATGGTCCTGGCTTCCCACAAGAGCCACTCCTCTGAGCATCAAGCTACCCGCCTATACTGTTTCAAGCTTCCTCGGTGCCAGAGGGACCTCTCTGTCCATAGCATCCTCACTGCGAATGACCTGNAAGACAGCTGGGTAGAGGGAATTTTAACCACTGACTCCTGTTTGCCCTAGGCAGTTTGGCAGTGCATGAAAATGTCCCCTTCAACAACCTCCCCCAGGCCCTTTCTGGAATTTGGCGAGGTCAGGTGGTACAGAAACCGCTAGATGAGGAGAAAGGTTTATTCAGTGCGGAGTCTGGCAGGGGAAACTGCTCAGGGTCGAGCTGGGCCGCTCGCTAGGCTCTGAAGGCTCAGGGTTGTTTCACTCCGGTAGTACTGGCGGCAGTTTGGCCCCACGTGGATTCAGGCCAGCCGAACTTGGGTCTGGAAGATTGGGGAAGGGCAGAGGCCGAGGCAGATCCAGGTGAAGGAGAGGGTCCTCCAGCAGGGACCTGTAAAGTTTGCAGGTCTGCGCCTGTCCTTTCTTAGGATGTACCGGCTCCGGCCGACTCGGCCACCAGCCGGGTTGTGAACGATAACTCGCGGTAGGCGCGGGCGCGCGCGCGCGTACGCAGCCTCCGCAGGCGACCCAGTAGGAGCGCCAGCAGCAGCGCGTGTAGCAGCCCGAGGACCAGCAGNGTGATCTGCGCCACTACAGCCCCCCAGCAGAGCAAGCCGGGAGCACACGCTGCCCGCAGCTCTTCCTCTGCCACGTAGGGCAGCAAGCGGCCTCGCAGCTCTGGAGGCGCGACACAGCGCAGGTGGCGATAGGGTGCGCGTTCGGGACGGCCGGCCAGCCAGGCGCGCAGCGGCAATAAGCGGCAGTCGCAGCGCCAGGGGTTGGCATCCAGGTGCGCTTCGCGTAGCGCCGGGAGCGCATCCAGAAGCCCGGGCGGCAGTGCCGTCAAGTTGTTGCCAGTCAGCACCAGTTCGGTGGTGTCGGGAGGGAAGGCAGTGGGCAGCGAGGCCCAGGTCAGTCCGCGGCGCCCACAGTCCACGAGCGTCCCTGCGCAGCTGCACGGTGCGGGGCAGTCTGCGGCTGGGAGGCTGGGCCGCGCTAGCAGCAGAAGCAGCAGGCTCAGCGCCCCGCGCGGCCCTAGAAGAGAAGCGCTGGGATGAGCCGCGAGCATCACCGGGAGCGCCAGCGCTGCTCCCGCCAGCTCCTAAGGCCAGCGTCCCTCAAGTCAGCAGGCGCCTCCACCCCGGCCACCCTGCACGCTGCTTAGTGTTTCCCTCCAAGTCTGACCCAAGCCTTTGCCTATTGCTGCCCAAACCAGAACACCTGGCGTGGCTCTGCCAGGAAGCGGCAGACCCGACCCCAGAACTCACGGGAGCCCATGGCGAAAGGATGGCAGCCCAATTCTTTCTGGAGTGGCGATGGCCCGAGACTGCAGCAACAGACCACAGTTCTGCCGCCTGCCCAAAAATAACTCTGAGCCGGCGCGCAAGGGTGTTGCGGTGACAGATAGGGTACTATCGCCAGGGCCCCGCAGGCATCCCGGGCTTCCGCCCCCGCCCGCTCCCTGGGGCTCATGGAACACTCGGACACTCGCTGCGACGTTCACCAACTTTGTTCTCCTGTCACCAGGACAGGACGTGGCATTCACAACTGAATAAAACAGAGAATGGGGTGTGTGGGGAGGGGTCATGCGGGTGGAGAGATGGAGGAGGCCAAGGGCTGGAATCTCTGTGCAACAGAGCTGCTAGGAGAAGACCTTGACCTATAGGTAGGTAAAAGGCATAGGGGACCCCGTTCCAGCCGCTCCCGGAGTCCATCAGGTCGACCCAGGAAGGGGGCGTGAGCGGCCTAGCGCATCGCGTCCTGCCTTCCTCCTAGACGCCTCTAGGTCTGGGGTCTTCCTAAAGGCCTCAGCCTCAAAACCCGTGTGCTCTGGTCCTGAACAGAGCGTGGTTAAGTAGTGAGGGAAGATCCGGCCTACTTCCGCACACAGTAGGACATTAGCATATGCTTCGTAGCCCACTGGAACCCGCTGACCGGGCCTCCCAACTCCATTCTGCAGCACTAGCTTGGGTAATAGGCCCGAGATCCTGCATCCATGTCCCTCCTCAACCCTGGTTTATTGGCCGCTGGGGCAGTGAGCTTTTAGGAAGAGATTTTGGAGATTATGCACAACTTGTTCCTTTAAGATAGGCTGGAGGTGGGGGCGGAGGCGGCAGGAGGTTGGGGAGGGGCTGTGGTTCAGACCACTCAGAAGCAGATACAAATGACCGGGAAGGGTGGATGCTGAGAATAAATTAGGGTCATCTGGGGGCTGTGGCTCTGTGGCTCCAGGTCTGAACAGTCTGGTCAAAGCCACTTTGGATTAGGGTTAGGTCCAGGCCGTGTGAGATCCAGATGAACCCAGAGTAGAATCCAGGACAGTCTGGGATCCAGGGGTGGAGGAGCCAGCCCGGAAACCGGCCGTCTATCCTTCGCGATGTGGGGCTGGGGCCGGGTGTCACTGGTCTTGCATTTGCTGCTTCATCTTCTGCAACATCTCCTGCATGCGCCTTAGCTGGTGGGTGGGGATGACCCAAGTCAGAGTGAGAAAAGACAGGAGAGGTCTAGCCTGGCCCTCTGCTTCTCCTTCCTACCCCTTCATCGNCAATCATGGCCTCCCTCTCTACGTCCACCTACCTCTTCATCCTTCATCCTGATGAGCTTCTCCGTCTCCGCATCCGGGGTGGGCANTGGGAGGATAGGGATGGGGCTCTCCATACGACTGTCCTGTGTGAGTTTGCTGTGAAATGAGAGTGCTGAGCTGCTGGGAGGTCAGGTTAAGAGGATGGGAGACACCAATGTCAAGACTGGGATGATTTAGAGATTGGGGCAAAGTTCTGGTATATGTTGGGCAGGGCGGTCTTCCGTGGAGCCAGGGCCTGGGCCAGGGTGGGAAGGTCAACTCCTGTAGGGTGGCCCACCTGGTCATCTGCTGGATGCAGTGGGCACGGTAGTTCTCGTAGTGCACATCGCATGTCACATCCTTGAGGTCGTGCATGTGAGTTCGGATTAGCATGTTTCGAAGCTTCACAAAATCGCAGTGCGCTTGATTCTCCACTGTGGGGCAGGAGCGGACAGTGGGCAGGCCTCAGCCTAGGGGAGCCTNCTTCTCCGCACCCAGTGCTCCCTGCCTCAACTCACCTTCGACGATCCCCCAGGGGTACAGCCGTCCCCGGACCCGCTGCCCCTTTGCTTCTACCACAGTGTTGCTGCCGATAACAGCGAAGGGCGCACTTTCCTGGGGAAAGGGAGCAAGGACCCAGCCCAGCCCAGTGTTGTAAGAGCTCAGGCTCAGAGGCTGAGAGGGCGTGGCCACTCCAGCANGGCCACCATCTCCCTCCCAACCGGCATGGCCCCTCTTCTGGTGCCTCTGTTACCCACTAAAGCCACAAACTCTGCATAGCTCAAAGCCTTGGGGCTTCTGCCAGGCTGTGCACTTCTCTGGCTCAAGATGCTTCCTAGAGCTTTCTCCATTTTTCAAGTCAGAGCCAAGACCAAGCTTACTAGTTGACGGCCCTGCCCATCTTCTCCTGGCCCAGTGGCCCCTAGTTCCTGGCTTAGCTTTCTGTCATCATCTTTCTAGACTCCAGGGTATTCAAAGCCATCACTCTCTGAAGCTCAGAATCTTGGGAACTAGGGCTCTACACAGCTCCAAGCCACTGTGCTGATTCTTGGAAAGCAGGCCAGAATGGTAGCAATAAGTGCTCCAGTAAGCACCCAGGGGAGGTCCGAATGATCCACCACAGACTAGACAGGGATACAAGTGACCCTTATCCTGTAGCCCTTGTGACAGGGGGTGTAGCCCTTCTTCTCTGTGAACAGATGATTCCTGCCTTGATCACGTTGGACCTGGGTGCTTAGCCCTCCCCCAGGGCCTGTGTGGCCNCCAATGCTTTGCCCCAGAGACCTCCTTTGCCCTCAGCCCTCCTGGCTATGTGCTCACCTTCAGTTCCCGGTCCTGTTGCTTGAAGTCTTCATCTTCATCTGAGTCACATTCTGGAAACTGGTACACATGGATCCCAAACTTGTCAATCTCCTCTCGTATCTGCAGTAGCNGGNCAAGAGCTGTTAGACTGCACTGACCAGCCCCCCTGGAGTTTTTGGCCCGGCTCCCCCTTAGCTACAGANGACTCACCCTATCCTTCAGCTTCCGGATCTCACTAGGTACCAGGCAGTCGGCTTTGGCGATGAGTGGAACAATGTTCACCTTCTCATGCAGTGCTTTCATGAAACCCACATCCACTGGCCGCAATCTGCAGACAGGGTGGAGACAGGCATTGTTGGAGGGTGGTGATACAGTGATAGGGACACCCTCCGCCCTGAGCCGGGCTTCGGGACTGACACACACCCATGTCCAAAGGGGGAGATAAAGTACAGGCAGCAGTGCACCCGGTTGTCTTGGATGTTCTTCCGGTTGAGGCCGCTTTCATCTCGGAAATACTGCTCAAACTGCTGGTCCACATAGTCGGTGATGGGCTTCCAACTAGAAGTGGAGGAAGAGTGAAGCCAGCTCTGAGAGAGGCTAGGTAGTGGTGGTTGGGGCAGGGCACCTGTTCCTCACCACTCAGAGTTGTTCACAGCGTCCCCAAAGCCAGGTGTGTCCACAATGGTGAGCTTCAACTTGACTCCCTTTTCCTCAATGTCAACGGTGTGTTTCAGGATCTCGACTGTCTGGTTGATGCGTTCTGCAAAGGAAGGAGAGGCAGAATTTGCAGGCCNTCTCCACCTTCACTCTGGGCAGCAAGGAGCCTTACCCTCACCCACCCTGGTACCTTGGCCTCAGTCTCATCCTGACTCCTCCTCATCCCCAAATAGGGACCCATGCCTCAAGCAAGTGGAAGGGTGCCNTCTGAGGTTTTTTAGGGCAGGGATGGGTGAATTGGTGAGGACTGTATGGCTGCTACTCACCCTCAGCACTCAGCAGTTTCCGGTCCTTGTATAGGTCAGTCAGAAAGAGGCTATGGACAAGAGTGGACTTCCCCAGGCCGGACTCACCTGGCCATAGGGACAGTAAAAGAGTTGGGTTAGATCTGGGCTGAGATGGTCTGACCCATGGCCTCAGACGCTCCACCCGGAACTTTGGCCACTCACCGGCCACCATGAGGGTGAAGTCGAAGCCCTTCTTCACTGACTTTCGGTGCACCTGGTTGGGCAGTGTGGCGAAGCCAACGTACTGCTTGTCGATGTCCTGAGGGCAGGGGTGGAGTTGGGGCAGGTCAGGGGCATATCCTAGATCTTTGGTGGCAGCCCAAGGCCCTGTCTCTTATGTGGCTCAGGTGAGCAGATAGCACAGCCCCTAGCAAGGGGCATTTCATCAGCAAAGATGGGATGAGGGCCGAAGAGCAAAGGCCGGAAGGACGACGGTAGGTGAGGGGGTGGCAGGAAAAGGCACCCCTGCCCCAGCCTCAGCAGAGACCCAAGATGGAGAAGAGGGAATGTCAGCCTCCAGAGACGTGTCCCCCCAGGTGGATGGTGGGGATCAGTACTGAGACCCCCTCAGACACATTCAAGGACCTCAGCACAAACTCATCCCCAGAGTATCCCGGGTGGGTGGCTTGTCTGGCCCAGATCCAAGCTTGGGGGTGGTGGTTCCTGAAGCAGCATCCGAGCAGGGGCTATTTATAGACTGCAGTACCGAGCTTCCCCCGCTGCAGGGTCTGCGGTGCCTGCACCCATCCCTAGTGGACATCTGCCCCGGGAGCCCCTGCCACCTTCTCTGGTAGCCAGAGGGTCCTGGCCAAGCAAGCGTGCACACATGACCCACATTCCATCCTGTCTCCACACACACACACACATACACACACACACACCTTGAGCCGCCTCTGGGCCTGGGTGCGTGGCGACAGCAGCTGCTCCACCAGGCGGTCCTGGGGTGCTGCCAGTGAGTCCATCGTGGCGACCCTGCGGGCCCTGCCGGCCTTGTTCCGACCCTACACCGGGGTCAGGCCAGGCGGGGCCAGCGATCTCGAGCGACTTGCGCTGGGTAAATTTGCTCTTAAGCCCTCTTCTGCCTCGGGTTTTGAAGACACGAGAACAGAGGTCGGGAAAGGGAGCGTCGCCTACCTGGTAGGCCGCTGACCTCAGAAGTCGTGCGAGCCATTCCCCTGTCTCTGCGCGGGGGCTGCGAGCTGTGGCCGCGTCGAGGCTCAGCAGCGGCTCGCGCACTGGAGCCCGAGGCGGGGCTTCGCGGGCTCCCGGCAGCGGTGGCGGGGACCGCCCCGCCCGCCGTCGCCGGGAAACGGTCGCCTGGAAATTGGGCCGCAGGCGGAGCCTCGAGAAAACGGCTGCGGAGGGCAGGGCCCAGAAGAGGCGCGCGGGCGGGGGAGCCGCGTGGACCCGGAGCGCAGCCGTGGCACCCGAGGTCGGGTCCAGATCGTCCGCAGGCGGACGGTGAGGTGTCTGCGGTCGAGGACCTGCCTCCCGGGCGCCGCGCGGCTGCCGCCCACCAGAGGGCGCTGCAGAACGCTCCGGACCCACGCGCAACCGCGCGGGAAGCGGCCCCAGCCAACACCTTGCTGTCCTCGCACTTCATCCGAAAATCCCCCAACCGTGCCATGGCTACCAAACTACCCACGGACACACCCCTCCCCACTCCCTGAGGTGAGGACTCATTCTTTCTTAACACCTGCGTGTGCGTGTGCCTGTGATTGAGGGAATTCTTCTCCTGCGTGGCATCTTCATATGCGCTGAAGACAGAGTGCACCTTTTCCTTACTAAGTCCTGCCAGGACCTGCCCCGGATCTGGCTCTCCCCTCTGCTTAGCACAGGTTAATACTGGGGGAAGGCGAGGCAGAGTGGCACTGGCCTTTAATCCCAGCACTAGGGAGGCAGAGACAGGCGTATGTCTGTGAGTTCGAGTCCAGCCTGGACTCTCCAGGACAGCTGGAACTACATACTGAGACTATCTAAAAAACCAAACAAACAAAAAGGTGCGAGGGGATGCAGTTGTCAGAGTTTGGATGGCCCCCTTCCTTCCTAGCTTGGAAGCCTTGGTCAGGACGCAGCTAGGCAAAACCTCTGCCCACAACATGCCATTACTTTAGGTACCACATGTCCCTGGATTCATAGAATGCTGATGAACTGGGAAGCCACCAACCTTTCCTCATTCCTCACTTTCAACCACACCAGAATCAGAGCACACCAGCCCCAGGCATCAAGAGACCAGACAAGCCACTGTTCGCAGTGTCCGAGGGACCAGGAGACCTCCCTCCCTCATGCAGGTACCTCCAGGAAAGCTCTTCCCCTTGGCTTCTTGGAGGGGCCTCCACCCTGGGTCTTGCTATGGGGCCTGAGGGTGGCTGGCACCTAGGGAGGAGGGTGGGCCCGCAGCTGGAACAGGAGAGCCATTCATCCCAGGGCCGAGGAGCAGCCTCCCAGTTCTGGCTCCCAGAAAGTGGCTCCTGGCTCCTGCTTGACCTACAGGAAGCCTCCAGGTTGAGTCCACCCACCTTCCCTGCCCCAGCTGCTGCAGACACAGCTCTCAGCCCAACCCACCCAGATAGGTGGTATCTCCAGCCTAGGGTATCTCTGGAAGACCACACAGACAGTCTTGGCCTGGGCCACACCCCGATGCTACAGAGCTATTTGGTCTTACACTACCCCTCAACTTGTCCACTGGGAAGGTGCACGCTGTAGTGGAGCTCAGGTCAGACAGTAAGGGTCTTACTCCCCATTCACAACCTGTCTGAGTACCACCCACTCAGACCATCGTAGCCTGCATGTCTTGTGGAGAAGCCCTAAGGAAGGGGGTGCTCTGCACAACCCTATTTCTAGTCCCTGAGGCTCAACAAATACTCCTCAGGGATATGACGCCATATGCCACAGCTGGGCCCACCTCTTCGTGAGAATGAGATGCTTGAGGCTTTTCCATCCTTAGAATTCTGAGTAGGCACAGCTGACAGAGTTCTCATCACTGCCCAAGAAGGGGTGTGAGGGCAAAGGGCAGACAGACAACCTCCTTCTACAGACTACTGCTCTGACGCCCTTCCCCGTGTAGAGTAAGAAGGAGACCTGGTTAAGCCCTGTCTCTGCACACCACAGTGAGCACTGAAGGTACTGTGTGCTGCTTTCCCCAGGCCCACGAGGTCCCAGCCCAAGCACCTGAACTCTGGCACTCTTCTGGGGCTCCCTCCATCTGCTTTGACCCAGTGCTCTCTTCCTTTGGGCCTGGGGCTAGGAGATGGTGTGAGGTTGGCTCCTAACTGACCTCAGAAGATGGGTGGATGTAAGCATGAAGGGCTCATAACTCAGCAAGAAGGGGAGGGGTCTCCATCCTGGCAGCAACGGACAGGAGAACACGGATGGTGCTGAGCAGCAGGTACCCAAGGCTTGGAGGACCTTCCAGAGGCCTAGGAGAAGCCTAGGTCCCTGCCTCCCTAGCCTCTGGCTCCTTCCCTCTCCCTTACACAATAGCCAGGCAACGCGTGTCCCCAGCAGGCTTTGTCTTGCCTGCTGATGAGGATGGGGAGGCAGTTCTCTAGGAAGGCTCCTGGGGGAGCCCCTCCCAATGAGCCTCATCAGTCTTGGGCGGGGCATGTCCCTACCAGGGGACTCCAGTTCACCCCATCTGCCAGCTGCTTTTGCTTTGCCCACTTCACTCTGGGATCCACCCCGCATCAATGCTAGGTGTGAACCTCCATCCCCAATGAAGACTGCCAAGGTCTTCTGGTGTCAGA
>LZPO01099512.1:417822-435156 GCA_001675575.1 Neotoma lepida | reverse complement strand
TTATTACAGGTAGTTGTGAGCCACCATGTGGTTGCTGAGAATTGAACTCAGGACCTCTGGAAGAGCAGCCAGTGCTCTTAACCACTGAGCCATCTCTCCAAACACTCTACCCACACCCACACCCCCGCCACCCACGCCATTTCTTTTACGATGAGCCAATCAAATAAGATTGTGAGGTTGGACCCCAGGCAATGTGGAGAAGACACAGTCACCACTTTAGTTAGAATAAAAGCCCAGTGCTGTTGCTGTGTGTTCACTCTCCCAAGGACACCCTCCTGATCAAGAGGAGAGCTGTACTTTGTCCAGAGACTTCAGTTAGAATGCTAGTCTCTATCTTTTCACCCTGGAACTTACTTATGATGATCACACAGGCTATAGGATCTGTAGGATGCCCCACCGGCCTTCTTCTTGGGAATGAACATTACCTGATCAGATGGAGAATCTATGTATATGAATGCATGTATGCCTTTATGGTGGAAAAAGGTATCAGATCCTGTAACACGAATTGCTAAACTGTCTTATTAATAAAAAACCTGGAGCCAGATATTGGGGTGAAAGCCGAGAGATCAGAGGAATGGGACAAGCACAGCCAACCTCACTTCACCAACTCCTCAGCTTCCAAAGAGAGCCACTTCCTGTATACCCATGCCTATATGCCTTCCTGTCCTGCCATCTCACTTCCTCTCTCTGGCCAGCTACATCATTTCCTGTCTGTCTGTCTAGACCTCCAGACCTCCATGGTTAGTGCTGGGATTAAAGGCATGTGTCATCATGCCTGGCTCTTGAACTCTAGGATTAAAAGTGTGTGCTACCATTGCCTGACTTCTATGTTTCATATNGTGGCTGGCTTTTTCCTCTGATCCTCAGATAAGCATTATTGGGGTACACAGATAAAATATCACCACAAGATCCCACTGTAGATGGCTGTGAGCCACCATGTGGGTGCTGGGAACCGAACTCAGGACCTCTGGAAGAACAGCCAGTGCTCTTAACTGCTGAGCCATCTCTCCAGGCCCTGAGAATTGATTTTATGTGTTGTTGAATATTGCTTGCTAGTATTTGGCTAAAGACTTTTGTATGTATATTCTTGAGAGATTAGACATTTGATTTGTTATTTTTTACTGTATTTTTCCAGCTTTATATCAGGGTCATTTAAGCTGCCTCAAACAAAACTTCTATTTCTAGAAGAGAAGTGATGAATTATTTAAAAAATTGGTAAGTTTTCCATTTAAACCTGGGAGCTTAGAGATTCCTGGGAGTTTTAAGATGAAGAATTAGATTTCCCCAATGGAGCTCTTTAGATTTTTAATGAGTTGCTACCAGACTTAGCAACTTAGTCTGTGCCCCCAACAAGCCAGGTTTGGACACTTGTCCTCAATATGTGAATTAAAGGAGCTAAAGTAACAGTGAAAAGCAGAGAAAGGAGATTGATCCAATATGGCTACGTTCAGGAGGGGAGGAAAGACACCCAGTGAGTCCTACAAGTCCATCTTTGGATCTTTGGATCTGACTTGAGGGTAGAGTGTAGAAAGCGAGATATATGTGCAAGGTGTGGTCCCTGCCCACCACTGCCTCAGCACCAAGTCTTTGTGGCTGAGTGTCCCTCCTGCAAGGTGGTCTTACTCGTTGTAAATCCCTCTCCAGTAGACAAATGNCTGCTGGTTGCTCCCAGGGTCATCTTCCCTCCCAGGAGGAGATTCCTGGGGAACACCATTTTCTAGGGTCTATTCTTTCAACAGTCTGATAGCCAAAAGAGGAGCACAGCATCTCTTTAGAATATACCCATTCCTGCCAGACAGGCTTGTTACACTGTGAAATATTGTACTTCCCAAGGAATTGTTTCTAAGTTGTCAAAACTAAGGGTATGGGGCTAGTAAGATGGCTTAGTTGGTAAAATGTTTGCTGCCCAAGCATGAGGACCTGAGTTTGGATCCCAGCACCCATGTGGAAGGTTGGATAGAGGCTTGTGTCTGGGTGCTGGGATCCAAACTCATGTGGAAACAGGAGCCCTCTACCTAACCCCAGAGCTCACTGGCTGGCCAGTCTAGTCAGTGAGCAAACTCCAGATCCAGTGAGAAAACCTGTCTCAAAAAATAAGTTGGAGGGCTGGTGGGATGACTTGGTGGGTAGGACACTCGAGCAAACATAAAAACAAAGCAAAGGTAACTCAGGAACGCAATTCTTTTTGCAAAAAGGGTGTGCAAAGACCCAGGTCAGCACACAGCACCAACACATCTTTTATCCATGATGTAGGTGGTGACTCTCTTATCCCCTGGGTAGGTGTTAGGTAGTAGTTGCAGTGCTGCGGTTATCATGCAAGATAAGTCACAAGGCACGACAAAACCCAGTATCAGAACTTTATTAGAAAGTGGCGGGGAGACAGAGGGGGGGAAGATGGCAGGGAGAGAGAGAGAGAGAGCGCGGGAGCAAGTGGAGAAAGAAAGAGAGAAAGAGAGGGGAGGAAGAGGCGGGGTTCCCTTTGCACATGTGTAAACTGTGCATGTGAGGTCACTTAGCCAGGGGAATGGTTAGGAACTCCAACATTCCAAGTCATGGCACCAATATGTTAGGTATTTGCAGTGTTAGTTAGTAGTTGCAGCGTTGTGGTTACCGTGTGAGAAAAGGCCACGAGGCATGACAAAACCCAGTATCTGAGCTTTATTAGAAAGTGGAGGGGGGACAGGAGAGAGGGAGAGAGAGACGTGAGAAAGAGAGAGAGCAGGCACATGCACAGAGAGGAAGAAAGGAAGAGAGAGGAGGAAGAGGCAGGGATTCTTTTGCACATGCGTGGTCGGCTACTGAACTGCGCATGTGAGGTCACTTAGCTGGGCTGCAAGGCCAAGGTCTATGAAATAAAGAAAAGAATGCAATGACCCAGGTCAAGGTCCCTGACGCAAGGCCAAGGTCTATAAAGAGGTACAAGCCACCGCAGCACTTCATCAAGCGAGGGGTGGGGGCCCTTGGCTTGTGCAGGCAGAGACTCCCCAGGAGTCTCACAGCATTTACCACGCCGTCGGGTCAATGAAATCTGTAGGCCATACGCAGCCTGAGGACACAGCAGGTCCTACATCGAGAAATACATCTGAAGCTACAGTCATGGGAAGTGGCGAGAGATTGGAAAACTCACCAAGCAATTGGTGTGTGNGCNGAGCAGTTCGGCGGCTGGGCAAATGAAAAAAGCAGCAGTTGTGGGTAGAGCAGAACCTTGGTACAGGGTCCCTGGCATAGATCGTCCTGCCGGGAGAGCCTGCATTGTCTCGGCACCAATGTTAGCTAGTAGTTGCAGCACTGCAGTTACCATGCGAGAAGAGTCACAAGGAGCAACAAAACCCAGTATCAGAGCTTTATTAGAAAGTGGAGAGAATATGGCCAGGCCCAAGAGAGGGAGAGAGAGAGAATGAGAGAGAATGAGAGAGACATGTGAGAGAGAGNGAGCAGGCGCATGTGGAGAAAGGAAGAGAGGAAGAGAGGAGAGGAAGAGGCAGGGTTCCCTTTGCACATGTGAGAACTGTGCGTGTGTGGTCACTTAGCTGGGGGAGTGGCCAGGAACTCCAACAGTGGGACCTCAAGTTTACAACCTGATATGATTGTGTTATGGTCCAGGGGTCTTGATTGGGTTCATTTTCTCTGCCAGTTAAAGAATTAAAAGGCAGGAAATAACCTCAAGCTCTAGAGGCAGCAGTGGAGAAATCTTGAGCACAGCACATGAACAGATGGAATCAGCAGTTGAAGAGAAGCATTTAGTGGGGGGTGAGGAAGCACACACAGAGGAAAAGACCCTCTGCAAAGCAGATGGAGGTGGGGACCGAGGCAGCTGAAGAGCCAGGCTCTTTTTCAGGGCTGGGGTTTAAGTCTCTGAAGGGTTTTCCTCCCCTAACTTAGGGTTGATCAGTTTGAAGATGGATGGGACAGTTGATTGTCCCAGAACTGTTGGGTGACATGTCTTTATCTGGCTTTGAATTGTTGAGCCCATCTGCCAGCAGGTGGCCTACTAGCAGGAAAAAAGTTTACAAAGCCTTTGTTTTAAGCTGCTAGCTTTTTCTCAGGTCAGGAGGGTGAGGGAAAAACCGGCCATTGGAGGTTCACCATCTTTACTGCAGTCATGGTCCCCTCCCTATCTGTTCTTCCTTTTACCAGTTGTCTCATCTGTGTGAGGATTAGTCATAGGTCTTGCTTGACCATGGCTTTGCTTGGAAGTATTGTGTTATGTCCAGATTGCAGGGACCCCCAAAAGACCNCCATGGAGACCAAATCTTGCANGTAAAAGCAAAGAGCCTTTATTTTTAAGCTCCAGGGCTTGGTCTGTCTGTCTGTCTGAAGCAGCAGTGAGAGCAGAGAGCCCAGAGCCCAGGCAGGGTGGTGTTTTATCATAGCAGAGGTTGGGGTGACAGGATTTCCAGGGTTCAGGACCCTGATTGGCTGACATTTGTCTAGGGGTATAGGGAATGTTTGGAATGTCAGGTATTATGCCCCAGATGCAGGCCCTCCCTGGGTAGGGTCAGCTTATGGTTCTTCCTGGGTCCAGGTGTTGTCTGCCGGTAAGCCTGTCATAGAAGCTGTGTCTGGGCTTCTAAACCTGTCATGGCAGCTGTGTGGTCAAGTGATGGGGATGTCTTTCTGAATGCTGTGAATATGTGTTACTCTGATTGGTTGATAAATAAAATGCTGATTGGACAGTAGCCAGGCAGGAAGTATAGGCAGGATAAGCAGACAAGTAGAATTCTGGGAAGAGGAAGGCTGAGTAGGGAGATGCCAGCCAGCTGCCCAAGGAACAACATGTAATGGGATGCAGGTAAAGCCACTGAACTCGTGGCAACATATAGATTAATAGAAATGGGCTGAGTTTAAGTGTAAGAGCTAGTCAGTAATAAGCCTGAGCTAATGGCCAAGCAGTTATAATTAATATAAGCCTCTGAGTAATTATTTTATAAGTGGCTGTGGGAACATGAGGCCTGGTGGGACCCAGACAAAACATTCTCCTACAGTCAAGCTGTTTTGGGCCCTCCTACAGTAGGTCTCTAGAGCCTCCCAAAACAAAAGATCAAGTGACCCCCCCACAGTTATAGGACACATAGAGAGATGCCCTACAGTCTCCTGTGACCTAGGAGTGCAAAGGAAAAATTTTACCTTTTAATCCCTCTGGCCATCTCAGTATAGCCTCCAAATATGGTTGCTGTGCACCCAGAAGGTGGGTTACAGGAGTCTGGTACTTTACCCTCAGAACTTAATAAAAAAAAAGTTCATTTATTTTATTTAATGTGTATGTTTTGCTTTTGTGTACTTGTGTGCACTACATATGTGCCTGATGATCATGGAGGCTAGAAGAGAGTGTCAAATCCCCTGGAACTGGAGTTACAGATGGCTGTGAGCCACCATTTGATGCTGGGAACTGTTCCCAGGTACTCTGGAAGAGTGAATGCTCTTAATCGCTGAGCCATCTCTCCANTTCTCAGTCAGGTGCTTTAGATTACTGTGTAATGCTTGAGCAAAAACCAAACACTTTTAAATAAGCTTCAATTAAATATTTTTGTTCTTTAAGTCCTTATAACTGTTATAAAAAGAAGACTAATAGTGCCATTGATTTAATCAGAGTTTGACATCAGTATATTTGTTAATATTCTGACCAGCCCACCTGTGCATCCTTGATGCTACCCTTGCGTCCTGACATAAAAGCCTCATTTTAAGGAAAAACCCCTCCCCTTTCTCTCTCTCTTCTCCTTTTCCTCCCATGAGGTGTGCACCCTTGACCCCCTCACTCTCTCTCTTCCTCTCTCTTTTTCTCTCCTCTCTCCCTCTTTCCTATCTTCTCTTTGTCTCTCTATTATAATAAACCATTTCCAAGTGGATGCAGCATCTGGGTTGTGAATAACTGTCCACCACCACCCCACTACCATGCCCGAATGGTGTGGGTCACCTGCCAGCCCACCACTGTACCTGCCCAGCATGCCAGCATGTTTCCCTGCACAGGTGCAATACATAATAACAATATTGACTTTAGAAATTGTAATATCATATATGTCATCTTAAAGTCTCATCTTTTACATGCCTTAAACAATCTACTTAGGCTGGGCTTGGTGGCTCACGCCTTTAGTCCCAGCACTTGGGATGCAGAAGGAGGCCTGGTCTACAAAGTGAGTTGTAGGGCAGCCAGGACTACACAGAGAAACTCTGTCTGGAAAAACAAAAAAACAAAACAAGAAAATCAAAATACAACTTACTCAGACCTTCGTAACTTGCATAAGCTTTCTAGTTTTCTTTTCCATTCTGGAAACATCCAGCCCATCTTAATCTTCACACATAAATCCTTGTTTACTAAACTATTTCCATTTTTACATCCTTCTAACATTTCACTTTTGTAACTGGAAGTTTTTCTGTGTCCTGCCTGGGCCCTGTGGTCAGGAAGGATCTCTCCTACCTGCGCATCCTGCAACCACTTGGTCCCAAATAAACACATAGAGGCTTATATTATTTACAAACTTATTGCCTAATGGCTCAGGCTTCTCATTAGCTAGCTCTTACATCTTAAATTAACCCATTTCTATAAATCTATACTTTGCCACGTGGCTCATGGCCTTCCAGTACCTTTACATCTTGCTTCTCCTGGCTGCGGCTAGCAGCATCTGCTCAGACCTGCTTTCTTCTCCTCTCTCTCCAGTTAGAATGCCCTGCCTAACCTTATTCTGCCTCACCATTGGCCAAACAGCTTTATTTATCAACCAATCAGAGCAACACATATTCACAGCCTACAGAATGACATCCCTATCACACTTTACTCTCTGGTTTTCTTTCTTAACACCATGAGGCATAATACCAATAGCAAACAAATTCACTGTCTGTTGTGGGAAGTTCCCTGGGGTGGGGGGCAGGGGCAGGGAAGGGACTAAGCTATGTCTTTCTACTCATCATGAAGTCCCAACGACGAACCAAAGTTCAATCTTATCAAGTTCACCCTGGACATCTAATTCATTGGGTTTTCTTACCCAGCACAGGTGACAGGTTATGACAGGTGGTGACAAGCAAGCAGCCTCAATAGAAAGTCTTTACCCAACAGCAGGGATGAGGGCTTCCCCACAACTGCACAGATGGAGCCTCTCCCTAGTCTACCCCAGTGTATATACTCCAGCCCTTCCCCATACCTACAAGGCCATGTATAATTAGGGAAGAATTGCATACAGCTGGCTGAGAGGAGAGGCTGGGGACTCAGTGAGGGTCCTGTGACCCTTCTCACCCCTCCTCTGTGAAAGGATATATACAATCAAGCCCAGCTGTCATGATCTTTCATGAGCAGCCATTGTGGGTCTTACAAAGATGTCAGTTGTTTGGCTTAGAGGATAGTGTTGGGCAATATCAACTTAATAAAAGAAAGTGGAATCCAAACTACACACAAAGGTTAATGGAATAAATTAACATTACCTGTGTGCATACTATTAAACTATGACACTTTGTAAGTTCCCAGGTAAATGTCATGGAAAACACAAGGCAGTCTGGATACAGTACGTGGAGTCGCTACCATAGCTGTGCCCTTGGTTTTGGATGAGTGCTTGTAGCAAATACAGAGAAGGAGCAGATACACAGCAAAGCATCATCAAATAGATGATGACCACATTCAGCAAAACTCAACTAAGGAATCCCCGGTGTGATTCTGGAGTTACTACTGAGAGGTCTTTAGACAGAGTCCTCTCTATCCTCTCCATGGATGAGCATCCCATTAGCGGCTTTTACCACAGACATCTTTATCTCATGAAGTAAATAACAGTACGTACAAAAGGTATTGTTCCTTTATAAAACCAAGCCATTGGTTTACACTGGACAGGAGGACTTGCTGTTGAGTCCAGTGATGATTGACTAGAGCCAAAGCCTTTATAACCTGTATAGATTTGCCCAGGTGAAATATGAGACAGAGGCCAGGCCTGGTGCCTCACACCTTGTACCCCAGCACTCAGGAGGCAGAGGCAGGCAGAGCTTTGTGACTTTGAGGCTAGCCTGGTCTACATAGTGAGTTCAAGGTCAGCCAGAACTACACAGTGAGACCCTTTCTCAAGGCATCAGGACCCAGCACAACTTGCACCTCCTGCCTCCTCCAGGCAGGGTGATTCTCCAGCTGTGGTAACTGCCCACTGACAGCAGCTTGTCTAGCACCTGGACATCTACCGTTTGGGTCCTGGTCCTGTCTGTACCTTCCCAAGTTCTCCCTGAGCTGCACATTCACAGGAGCTTTCCAAGTCTAGACACTTCACAGTGTGGCTTTGATAGCCAGCCAGCGTTGGAGGCACATGGCTGGGAAAACTCTAAAGTCCTCTTTACCAGTAAATATATCCCACAAAGCAATGTGTCAAAATTAAAACAAAACAAAAACCAAACCAAACCAACCAACCAACCAAACAAAATCCACTATTAGATCTGNTGTTACTTTTTCATATAAAAAGGGGTGTAGTGGTACTGGGGAATTTTATAGGTGTTGCCATTTTGGTCCATGCCACATTGTTGCATTAATCAAGATGGTGGTGAAGACACATTATTGTTGCCATCTTGATGAGGTCACTAGCCAAGATGGTGACAAAGCAATAGGGTCATTTTTTGCTTATGGTGTCCATGATAAAATGAGCTCACACCCCACTGGGGCACAAGTCCTGGTGGGGATTAACAATTTGTTAGAAACAATGAATAATCTCAGCATCACACAAAAGATCATGGGAACACGGTGAGAGTAGTTGAGCAAGGCAGTTCTTTCTGTAATAAAAGGTGCAGCAGGACCCAGACTGGGCTGGTAAGCATATAGGGCCAAGATAATGCCTGTCTTTTATCGCTGATGTAGGTGGCAACTGCATCTCATCCCATTGGTGGGAGCTGAATCCCACAATTTATGTGATTGGCTAATAGGAGCAAAAGGGGAAGGGAAGGGTCAAGAAGTGGGAGTTCTTGCTGGGCTAACTACCTTTGATATTTTTTCCCCTCACAATCCCACAAAATGGCAGGAGAAAACCAAGAGTTGTCCTCTGACCTCCACATGTGGGCTGCGGTATGAGTACATCGGCACCCATGCAATAAAATACATAAATAAGCAAATAAGGTGGACTCTTTTTCAGGTTCTGTCTTCCAAGATCTCTCTCTCTCTCTCACACACACACATATACACACAAATCAACCAAACCAAACACACTAAAAGAGCAGCACTCAATAGCTAGTGTTGGTTTTTATGCGGCGTTGGTACTGTACTGTGTTATTCATTAAGCAGATCTGTTACCATGCAAGAAAAGCCACAAGGTACAATGAAACCCACTATCAAGAGTTTATTAGGAGGAGAGAGGGACAGGACAGGATGTGATTAGGCCTGTTGGAAAGACACATGAGGAGGAGAGGTGGGGGAGAAGAAGAAGGGGAGGAGTCTGTGACCCACTTTTCATGGATTCCCCTGCACATGCTCATACGGGCTTATGGAGCTATGCCATGCATGTGCATAGATTGCGTGACCATGCAGCACATGGATCACGTAGGATGTGAGGCCCCTTGCTTGACTACTGAATGGCACGTGTACCATCATTTAGCTGGGGGAGTGGCCAGGAATCCCAACATTCCAGACTCTTTGCTTATTATAAAAAAGGAAGGTGAACAGAAGTGGGGACGCTGTATCTCCCAAAACTGCTTCCAGCTGACTTGGTGGACATCGGTTAACTCTTGGGGGTTTGGGAAGGGGGCTTCTGAAGTAGCCAGCCGTCCTGGGGTAGTGGATTGTCCTCTGTTACTTTGGAGCTGTCTATGCTCTTTTTCGGCTTGGGGCTCCCTGGCTGCTTGTGTCTGGGAGGGTCCTGGTGAAACAGAGAAGGCTTAGGGAAAAAAGTTTTTACCTTTGGGGGAGGTCCCAGGGGGATCCTGGGACCAAGAAAGTTTGGGTTATACTTATTTGAAGCAGATCTGATCTGACCAGATGGGCTCAAGCTGATTCTGGAGCTCAGAAGTATTCTTAAACGTATTAAGAAGCAGCCATATATTAGTAAGTGTTAGAGGGAGAGAGGAAGAGAGATATTTGGAACATGATTTTAAATTTTTTACTCGAGATAAGCCTTATCTGAAACAGATTTTAAGGCATCTGTTTTCTTTATTAGTTTAGCATCCAGGAGACACAGGTGATCAATTGCTGAGGGCATTTAACAGTAGTGGATTGTTATATTAAAGTCTGTGTTTTTGCAGAGTCCAAACCCTTTTGAGTCTGGGGGTGTAAATACCTTTGGACTGTTACTGTTCCTTACCACCTGGGTATACCTGATGGTCCTTGGACTCCAGCACTATGGTGGTGCTGTAACAATTAGCTGAGTAGTTAATTAGAAGAGGGAACCAGGAAGGAAGAGCTTGTGAGGTGAGACCTCATTCTTCTGGAATTGGTGACAAGGCAGTGGATCCTGGTGTCCTCTGGAACTTAAGAGAGCAGGGCCCTGTCTGTGTCACTGTGCATGAGGAGAAGAGGCACTACTGACAGGTCTGGAGTGAGGGGAGCATGGGGGGAGCAAATGAAATAAGGCTCCTACCTTAACTAGAAAATCTCTTCCCATTAGGGGCACAGGGCAGGTTGGCACAACTGAAAATGTGTGGGTGAGAGGGATACCCCTGAAAACGCAATTAAATGGTGGGGGTCTGGTGAGGTGGGTAAGGCTGTCTCTGTACCATGACGATAGGGAAACTAGGAGAGGTGGGACCCCCCAACTCCCTCAGAACTGAGTAAGTGACTAGGTGTCCAAAGGAAGGAAATGCATCGCCCCATGCTACAATGGCTATCCTAGGTTCCCTGTGAGCCCATGGCCAAGCCTAGGAGGTGTTGGTTGATGCCCCCATGCCAAGAGGTGCACGAGGGCAGTCAGCTGACCAATATCCCCTTGGTGGCACTTCAGACTAGGCCTAGTTTGGCCCGAGTGGGGCAAGGCATGCACAAGCCCAGTGACCTTCTCTACCACAGTTACAATAGGGACCTGGAAGCCTTCAGGCAGCAGCCAGTTGGATAGTGTCATCTCTCCCATGGTACCTCTTAAACTGCCATGGCTGACAGTTCTGCCTGTGGGGTCAGGGGCCTCCTCTCCAGATGCTTGTTAGCCCTGATGCTGTGAAGCTCTGGGAGATATGAGACGGATTTTATTCTGTATCTTGAATTACGTTTTTTTGGCTTTTGATAGCTTACTGGTTTGAGGACAGCTTTAGGAAGACCTGCCAGGAGGCAGGTTGTAAACTGATCTCTGGCTAGAGAGCCATCCGGACTATTATAATCCCAATGTGGGTCCTGATTGTGAACTCATTTGCATGTATCCTAGCCTGCTTCCAGACCTGTCTGTGCTTCTCAGGGCATCTCAAGAATGAAGAGTTAAGGTGGGAGCCAGAGCTGGGCAGGAGCGGCCCACCCAATACAGGAGACCAGAGCAGAGGTCAGATAGGCAGAAGTTCTTTAGGGTCAGAGATTCCCCAGGTTCAGGTTACATGTGGGCAGGAGAGAAAGAATCAGAAAGGGAGGGTTCAGAGCTTAGAAAAAAGCTTGGGGATAAGGTAACTCTTTTCATTTGCCTGTTCGCTGGCAGAAGTTAGATAATTCCTGTGAAATATCAGGGTCCAAGCAGCCATTACATGGCTATATTTACTGATATCTAGAGATATTTAAGGCATTTCCCAGAGGAGGAGTGGGACCAAGAGGAGGAAGCCTTTATGTCCTGTGACTGCCGCAGAGAGAACCCCCCTCCAAAAAAAAAACAAACAAACAGGATCCAAGGTCCCAGTCCCAGGCATCCCCGAGGTTAAGGAAGGATCTGTGAATTGGCACAAGTTACCCCACCTTCGTCAAGATGGGGGTAAGGGCTGGGAGTGTACCCAGCATGAGGACCCCTCAGGGGTCTGACAGTGAGAAATATATCTCAGGCTGCAGTCATAGGGATTGGAAAGGGAAAACTCACCAATTGGAGCAGCAAGTGTGTGTGTGTAGCAGTCTGGTGGCCAGGCAAATGAAAAAAAAGCAGGCAATCGTGGATGGAGCAAAACCTTGGTTCAGGTTCCTGGGCACAGAGCGCTGGGAGAGCCTGCTTCATCATGGCATCAATGTTAGGGTTTTTTTTTGCTTATGGGCTTACACAGCTATGCCATGCATGTGCATAGATTGTGTGATCACACTGCGTGCAAATTACTTGATCATGCAGCATGCAGATTACTTAGGATGTAAGGCCCCTTGCTTGGCTACTGAATGGTGCATGTGCAGTCATTTAGCTGGGGGAGTGGCCAGGAATTCCAACAGCTATACCAAAGGCTACAACCACATACAGCCAATTGACTACACAAACTATGCCTGGATCTGGTCCAGGAACAAGGCCATCAAGAAATTCTTTATTTGGGCCAGTTAGTAGGTTCAGAAGTTGAAAGTGCTTGCTGCAAAGCTTGAGTTCAGTTCTCCAAAATCCACATGATAGAATGTGTGTGTCCCTGCAACCACCAAGCCAGCAGAGTAACTATCTTCCAGAGGCAAGAAGGTAGTCCAGTTCAACAAGACTCAGCAGCCATGTTGGTTCAAACTTTCGGAGTCTGTAGGCGAAAGTTTGTCCAGTCCCACCCGGCTCCCNNGGCCCCTTAGAGCCAAGTAAACACACAGAGGCTTATATCATTTTTAAACTATGGCCATGGCAGGCTTCTCGATAGCTAGCTCTTACATCTTAAATTAACCCATTTTATAAATCTATGTCGCCACGTGTTCCATGTGGCTTTACCTGTGTGCCGTTACATGTTGCTTTCTAGATGGCAGAATGGCGTCTGCCCAGCTCTGCTTTTTTCCTCTCTCGCCCTGGTTCGAATGTCCCGCCTAACCTTATTCTTCCCCACCATTGGCCAAACAGCTTTATTTATCAACCAATCAGAGCAACACATTTTTAGAAAACATTCCCATCAGGAGTCTTGTTCCAAGTAGTTTATTTAGGCATATTTAACACACCACAATTTGATGAGAATTTTCCTGGTGGTAATTCAATTCCATGTGCAAATAAAGCTTAAGATGTGACTACATCAAAACTCTTTGTAAAGACCATGTGACATCTTCCATAAAGATGGGTTCTATAGATTGACAAGCTCACAATAAGGTCTGGGGAGGATCTAAGAATCATCTTGCCTGCCAACACACAATAAATAAATGTAATTTAAAAAATTTGCCATTTGGCTCTCTGCTANCTGGCTTTTGTAATGCCAGAAGGTACTATGTAGGCTGCTGGGGGAGAAAAGTATCAGTGGACTTGTCCAGGGGTGGCCCTTACCTACTACAGTACTGACTGTCAAGCAAGACGTGCAGACTGGTGCAATAGTGGCTCATGGAGATAACTAACCACTTTGTTTGGATCTGAGTCTTGCTCCACAGGAGGGACATCATATCTGGTTCTATAAATTTTGTCAAATGACCATGGCTAGGGATGTCATAGACCCTGGGGGGAGTCTCATTATTGATAAAAAGAAATCTAAAAAGAAGAGTTGACACAAGCAAATGAAAGAAAGGGGGAAGGCATAGGAGTTCCAGGCCACCACCTTCTGGGAATGGAGTGACACTTGTGTAAAAACAGCAGTTTTACTGTGAGGAAGAGTGAAAGATTCGCATAGAAGAGCTACACGTTAGAGGAGATTTATGCAGTATTGGCCCATTGTGGGACAGCTACCTTAAGGAGAAGTTGTTTTCCTTCAGGATGTGATCATATTCACAGGGTAGCGGTGGGGTTGGGGTGGAGGGTGGTGTCTTAGTTACTTTGAATTGTTGTGATAAGATGTCATGACCAAGGCTTATAAAAGAAAGCAATTAATTTGGGGCTCATGGTTCCAAAGGGTTAGTTAGAGTCCATGACCATCATGGTAAGGAGCATAGCAGCAGGCAGGCATGGTGCTGGGGCAGTAGCTAAGAGCTTATATCTAATCAAGAGGCAGAGAGAGAGAGAGAGAGAGGGACCTAGTAACACAACAAAGCCACACCTCCTAATCCTTCCCAAACAGTTCCACCAACTGGGGGCCAAGCATTCACACATGGGGACCTACAGAGGCCTTCTCATGCAAACACTACAAAGGGCTCACATTCCATAAACAGCCTCTGTCTTGAAATCCCTGTGCCTGCTTGCCTAACCCGTGGACATTCCTGAGATCTGACTCTACCATATTCTCCTCTGTGCAGATTATGAATTAGCCAATACTGGTCAGCTTGTGAAGTCTGGAACTATCCCACCCTCTCAGTGAGGTGATGAAACAAAGTCAACTGCTCACCACGGTCTGTGCTTGCCAGCTTAGTTTGGGTCATGGCATATTCTTTTTGCAAAAAGAAACTGCCTTTCCAGACTATTTTTCATTTTGTCTATGTGTTTCTTTGTGTAGCACTGAGAAAATTCTTTTCCGTCAATTTGGGGGCTCATCCAGGATTTCAAATCCATTTAGAAGAATGTTAGAATCCCTTTCCTTTGGGGAGATACATCCTGTGGCCCCATTGTGGTCGCCTCCAGGGTCTCAGGCAAACAATATTGTTTCGAATTGGTAAGCATCCCAGGACAGAAAGTTTCTCAGTAATGTGGGAGAAGGGCCCAGGAAAATCCCATGGCAACCAGGCAACTCTGTGCCCAGACCAGGGTAAGAAACCCTGGAAATGGCAAAGTACTTCTTGGTTGTCAGGACATTCTGGAGGTTGTTTGAGAGTGAACAACTTGGATTACAAGAAACCTTCTTAAGGATGGGGACTTGAGATCCAAGGGATTCTGACCAGAATGAGAAATAATCTGAAATAATCTGTCCAAACCAAGCTCTAAGAAAAATAAAAGAAATGGATTCCTTCAGACATGGGGGAATCAATTCTTATGGCTGGCTCAGAGGTTTCNCCACCCCATTCAAGATACTCCCTCACGTCAGGCATTGCAATACGTGCCTTTAATCACAGCACATGGAATTCTTCTAACGGTAATCCCCTGTAAAATAAGAGATCAAGTTACATACTTCCAACATATACTGGCACAGACTATATATTACCCTTCCAAAAGGGAGGAAAGGGAGCATAGTGAGGAAATACTGCACCAAAGTGAGACCTAAAACCAGCTGGGCAAACTGCAAATCTTCTAGCTCTATGTCTGATGTCCAAGGGCTTAGATGCCTCCTCAGATCTCCAACTCCTTCCAGCTTTGCTGACTGCAACACACTCTCTCTCCTGGGCTGGTTTCACACCCTGTCTGAAGCTCTCCTGTGGGGGTCCCCAAAACAGCTTGACCACACAGCTGCCATGACAGGCNTAGAGGCCCAGATACAGCTTCTGGCAGACCCCACCCAGTGGGGCTTGCCTCTAAGGGGAAATACCTGACATTCCAAACATTCCCTATACCCCTAGACAAATGTCAGCCAATCAGGGTCCTGAACCCTGGAAATCCCCTCACCCCAACCTCTGCTATGATAAAAACCCCACCCTGCTTTAGGCTCAGGGCTCTCTGCCCTCACTGCTGTTTTCAGACAGAGAGACCAAGCTCAGAGCTTAAAGATAATAGAGGCTCTTTGCTTTTACATTCGGGATTTGGGCTCCGTGGTGGTCTTTTGGAGTTCCCCACGATCTGGGCATAACACTCCTTGGCAGGCATCCTGTGGCTCTGGCTTCTCTAATACCATCCTAGCTTTATCTTCAAAGCTTCATGCAATGGCTTCTAAAGTCCTCAATGCAAGGAACTCCCTTGCCACACATCTGGCTTCGGTGGTTTTCCTTAACAGTGGAGGAAGATTCCACAACCCCTTCACATCTGCATCTTTCTTGTTAATTCCAGAACCACAGGGCTGAAGATGAANTTTTGCTGCTAACTGGGGCTGGAACCTGGGTCTTTCCTTGAATTTTATTTGCACAAACTTTCAGCTGTTTTTCAGGCCCAAGAAGTCCCTTGGGCCTTTTCTTTCACAGACTGCAGGATTAGCTGGGGTCTCACCCTGAGGGCTACACTCCCTTCATTCCATACAGCATTAGGCCTTTTTAAAAACTCCTCAACTCCCTGAGCACAGGACTTGCTCCAACATTACATTTCCTGGTGCTCCTTTTCTCCTCAAACTGTACGTTTTGTATTTTTCTTTGCCCTGCTTGCTCTTTTTCACTGTAGATCTGTATAAGTGATCAGTAATGACCACATGACACTAGGCTGTCTTGAAATCTCCTCTGCTAGTCCAAAATTCTTCAATTTAGCCTCTGGCAGATTCTCAGGACAAGGACAAAAGCAGCCATATTCTTTGCCAAAATATTACAAGAATGGTCCCTAGGCCAATTGCTATTGTTACCCTCTGAAATCTGAAAACCTCTGGGCCTCCATAGTTCACATTGCTCTCAGCACCACTGTCTTCCATGCTCCTACCAGGATGGCCCGCTAAGCCCAGCTTACAGTGTTCAACCACTTTCCCAATCTGAAATCTTCCATATTTCTTCAAAGAACAGCATAGTCAGGCCTGTCACAGCAATAGCCCAGTCCTGGTACAACTTCTGTCTTAGTTACTGTGCTATTGCTGTGAAGAGACACCATGACCAAGGCAGTTCCTAGAAGAATGCATTTATATGGGGACTTGCTTACAGTTTCAGAGGGTTAGTTCATTACTTGCCCCTGATTGGACCTAATGGGAAATACTTCAAGCCCTTGCAAACTGATTCAAGGCCATTTTTCTGGGGAACCAGAGATGGACCTGGCCAGAGCCCATCCACCTGGCCAGTATTTAATTAAAACTTGCTTCAAATTTGACTTTAAGCTGTGGTAGTGGTCTTATTCTTGACTGGTGGGATTAACAAAACCTCAAAGCCCACTCCCAGCAACACACCTCTTTTTACAAGGCCATAACTCCTCAGCAGTCCCACCCACTGGGAAGCAGGTGCTCAAACACGGAGGCCCCCTCCAAACCACCCATGCCTGCTTAAGGGTTTTCTTATTGATAAGGAAAATGCTGTCTAGATATAAGACTTCAGACCCTAGGCTCACTGCAGCACCTGCCTACAGCCAAGAGGCACAAGCCCGCTATTGTTTTTAACCTAAAAATTAAATGATGGCTAAATTTCTTTTTGCTCCCTCTCCTGAAGCCATCTATCTGGCAGGTTCTCAGTACTAATCCTAACAAATCTAATATCTATCAAAGGGCCTGAACGCAGATTCTGGGCTCATCATTCTGGACTCCAGCCTTGTGGACTGCTGGCTAGTTTTATATCAACTTGACAAAACTAGAGTTACCTGATAGAAGAGAATCTTGATTGAAAAAATAATCTGCTGGGCATGGTGGCACACGCTTTTAATCCAGCACTTGGGAGGCAGAGGCAGGCAGATCTCAGTGAGTCCGAGGCCAGCCTGGTCTACAGAG
>LZPO01099512.1:403388-417744 GCA_001675575.1 Neotoma lepida | reverse complement strand
GGATTGGGTTTTGGGCAGAACTGTAGGGCATTTTCTTAATTAGTTATTGATGTTGGAGGGCCCAGCCCTTTGTGTGTAGTCCTGAGTTCTATAAGAAAGCAGGCTGAGCAAGCCACGAGGTGCAAGCCAGTAAGCAGCACTCCTCCATGGCCTCTGCATCAACTCCTGCCTCCAAGTTCCTGCCCTGTTTGAGTTCCTGTCTTGGCTTCTCTCTGTGGACTGTGGTTTGGGGTATGTAAACCAAATAAACTCTTTCCTCCCCAACTTGCTTTTGGTCATGGTGTTTCATCACAGCAGTGGTAACCTTAACTAAGACAGAAGTCAAAGAAAAAAGGCAGAGCCAACAGGTGGATGCTCTTGTGATGTCATCAGGCGGTTTTAGTGGACTCTGATTTGGACATTTAAAAACTACCCTTTGTCCTGGCTTCTTCTGGCTCCTGGCCTAAGGCTTGTAATGCAAATGACTCTGGCATTTCTTCCTGCCATGCTTCTTCCCAAGCATCAGTCAGGGACCTCCTTCCTGACAGACACTGGGTGCTACACAAATGGAACTACTGATGTACTTTTGGCCCACTCAGATAGGCCCACTTGAGGAGGTACCCCAACAGCCCCATTTAGCTATAAGGAGCCAGTCAGTTCCTGTCCCAATTCTATGATGGCACTTAGGGTTACCTCTTCATAGGAAGAAGAAAAATGAAAACAGGAAGTAAAAATTGCCAAGACAGTCTAGGGTAAAAAGATCTGGAAGAAAAGCAAACAGCTTATTTTTAAAACAGCTTATTTCTAGGCTAAGAGCCAGAACTGTAACTCAGGCCTCTTGGTAGTCTTGCCCTGCCAGAAGCTGGAGTCGCCAGAAGGGTTTTTGGGGCCCTCACCTGTGATCTGGTTCCTGAAGAGGTTACTGAGGTAGAAGAGGGATATTAGGGAATCTGTACAGGCCTGACAGGAGAAGGTCCTTCTGTGGAGAGAATAGAATCTCTGACCAAGTGAAGACCTAACCTTTCTGTTGGGCCAGGTTAATGCTGGCCAAGGCACCACCCTAAAAAAACGGTGCTAAAGAGATGGATAGGAAATCCATTCCGCTGCTCTCACCAAACAATCTCAGCTGCTTATCACAGCAAAACTTTACTGCTACTAGAGACNAAAGTCAGCATACACTGGATGAGTTTGAAGAATTAAAAACAAAAAGGAAAGAATATGTATAATAAAGAAGCAGGAATTGTGAGAAATTTTTTTTTATAAAAGATGGCTAGTCCACCTCCCCCATCTTGAAGTCCTTCTGTATCTGTTTGCCCAATACCTGGACCTTCGTGAGACCTGGCTTTCTACCACACCTGTTCCCCAATTTAGAACATGAATTAGCCAATAGTGTTAGACTATGAGGTCTAGTTCCAACCAGTGGGGTTGTTGTGATACAGGGCTTATGATACGGTGCTTGGGAGGACTTGGCTGCTTGGGCCAAGGTGCCCTGGTGGGTGAGCAGATGTGGCAGCAGACTGTGGCATGGAGCAGTGGAAAGTTACTCACACCATGCAGACACATGTCCACGTGGAAAGTTTATTATTAAAGGGAGAGAGGAGAGAGAGAGAGAAAAAGAAAGAGGGAGCTGCATCCTACCTCNGTGGCATGGAGCAGTGGAAAGTTACTCACACCATGCAGACACATGTCCACGTGGAAAGTTTATTATTAAAGGGAGAGAGGAGAGAGAGAGAGAAAGAGAGAGAGAGAGATGCATACTACCTGGTGAGGGGGGGAGAGAGACAGAACGAAGGGGGAGGAGTTTTTTCTTAAAGGGGACTTTACATAAGATGACGTCAGGACCTAGGCAGGTCCCCAAGAACGATTCAGAATACTAACGGGTGAAACACAGTCATCTGCATTAGAACAAGGACTAAGCAATCCTGCCTTGGTATGTTCTTGCAATCTGGGTCTGGGCCATGGTATAGCCCTTTGGAAAAACTAAATCATCCTTTTAAGTTACTTTCGCTTTGTCCATGTGTTTTTTTGTGCAACACCTAGAATGTTCTTTTTCAACACCCATGAAAACCATCAAAGCCTGTGAATGAGCCAGGTTTGCCAGAACAGAAGAAAAACCACCTTCTGGGTAATATAGAAGAAAATGAAAATTATGCTTAAGAAGTAAGCTAGGAAGTAATAGAGGAAGACATGCAAAATTAACATCTGACTTCCACATGCTTGAGCATACCTGTGGCTGAGTACCCACATGTGCATGTTAAATTGGAGAGTTTTGAAGCTATCATTTCTATTTTGACTTTCTAAGCCTGTTCTGCTGTCTTTCCTTCCAAGTTACCAAGGACACAAGCATCCCCAGCCTCTCCTTGTTTCTCCTCTTCCACTTCCCCTTCATCTTCTACTTCCTTTTCTCTTTCCTCCTTGTCTTGCCTAGCTGGCTAATTTCTGTCCCTCTAGTATTCATTGATTTCCCATCTCTTCCCCGCCCCTTCTGTTCTTGAGCCCACCCTACAGGTTTCTATTTCACCTCCAGATTTTCCACCTTTCCTGTCTCTTTGCTGTTGCTCTCTCTCTGGTGCTGTCTTTTCAGCTCTTTCAAGCATGTTTGTAATCACTTGCCACAGCATTTTAATGACTTTGCTTTAATCTTTGTGGGAGCATTCTACCACCTCTGCCACTTCACTGCGGCTTAGTGACAGCCCCATTCCCTTTAGTTTCACTCAACAAGACCTTCCGTTTCATCGCACCGAGAATCATCTTTCTGGTGATGATTTCCACTGAGACCTGGAAAGTTTATTTATTTATTTACTTCTGAGACAGGTTCTCACTATGTAGCCCTAGTTGGCCTAGAATTCCCAGAGAGTCACCTGCCTCTGGCTATGCCTCCTCAGTTCTGTGGTTACAGGCATGTGCCACTTCACCTGGAAAGACTCGGACAATGTAATGTTCTGAAACTCTGGTTATTACCTCAACTTTCTGTTTGTTTATTTATTATTAAGGAGAGAGAGACATAGAGAGGGAGATAGGTGTGTACTTTCTTTGTGCATGTGGAGGGGTCAGAAGACAAATTCCCGGAGTTTGTTCTCTCCTTGCATTGGGGAATCTCAGGATTGAATTCATCTTATCAGGCTTGTGTGAGTTTCAACATATGTATGTATTGACCCTTATGACACTAGTTTCTCATCAGAGTTCAAGGATTACTTCTTNTTTGGTTTTTCGAGACAGGGTTTCTCTGTAGCTTTGCGCCTTTCCTGGAACTCACTCGGTAGCCCAGGCTGGCCTCGAACTCAAAGAGATCCGCCTGCCTCTGCCTCCTGAGTGCTGGGATTAAAGGTGTGCGCCACCACCGCCTGGCCAAGGATTACTTCTATACTGAACATTGCAGATTTTCTTCTGACTGTTCTATCAGCCATCCAGCTTAGCAACTGTTGATACCCAGTGTCAGTGGGAAGAGGATTTGAAGATGCCAGTGGATGTGGAGTTTTCTCTGCAAACACCGTCATTTCAAAGAAAGTGCAACATCTGTGGGTTTGGGTATTCTCAAAGGGTCCTGACTCAACTGTTGGGAAAAGAATGATCTCGAAGTCACACAAAGGAACACATAAACCAAGCAAAAGTAAATTGGCAAGGTAATTTCTTTTTTGCAAAAAGGGTGGGCCAGAACCCAAACCAGGTTAGCAAACACACTGGCCAAAATGGCCTCTGTCTTTTATCCTGACATAGGTGGTGACTGTAACTCATCCCATTCATGGGAGTGTGACTCCATAATCTAATAAGATTGGATACTTGGCACAAAGGGAAAGCAACACAGGTTCATGAAATATGGGCCCTTGTTGGGCTGACTAGCTTTGATAGAAAAAAATCATTTCTCACACCAGTTCCCTGAGGACAGCAGAGAGTGACTGTGTGTATCCGGGGGCAGTATCACAGCCAAGATCAAAACCACATTTACTACTTCAAAAAGCTTCTTCCTGCTCCATTACAATATTGTAGGTGTGCATGTGCATGCATGTGTGTGTGTGTGTGTGTGTGTGTGTGTGTGTGTGTGTGTATGTGTGTGTGTTTGTTTCTGGTACTGCAACTTGGAAGTAGAGTCCAGGTATTCACACAGCCTCCATTTAGAACCTACAGGAGAGCCCCCTTTTTTTACTGGGGCAGGGTTAATTGCCCGGTGGCTTCTTGCCACAGGTCTCAGTCTGACTCCTTTGACATTTCCCACCCCAGAAATAGGGTACCATTCCTGGCATGCAGGGTGTGTGTCAGTCTTAAAACACTTGCATGTGTGTAAACACTTGTGAGAGTGCACACGCCTGTGTAAGTGCTGGTGCACATGGAGGCCAGAGATCAACCTTGGGTGTCATCATCCTTAGGAAATCCACTACTTTTGAGACAGGATACCTCATTGTCCTAGAGCTCACCCATTAGGCCAGACCGCCTGGCTAGTGAGCTCCAGGGATTCGGTTTCTGTCCCCACCCTAAAACTAAGTTATACATGCATGTCCCCACCCCTGGCTGTTTACACGGTTTGGGGGATTCAAACGCAGGTCCTCATGCTCATGAGGNGAGCATGTTTCCGAGCAATCTACTTTCCCAACCTCCATCCTGGTTTTTGGTACCATAATGAAACACCCAAGGCAGAGTAANTTTATAAAGAAGAGAAATTCAAGGTTGGCAGGATGGCTCAGTGGGTAAAAGCACTTGGTCTGCAAGCTTGGAGAACCGAGTTTGATCTCTGTAACCCACAGTGTAAAGAGAAAACCAGCTCTTGAAGTTGTCTTCTCACAACACAAGTGCTACATGCACTTCATGGCACACACATGCCATACACTCACACACACACACACACACACATACCAGACAAACACAACAATTATAAATAAAATAAAATATTTAAAAGAAGTTAATTTAGCTCACCATTTGGAAGCTGAAAACCCACACAGCGTGATGCTGGCTGTGGTGAGAACCTCCTTGGCCATGTTATATCATGGCAGATGGCATCCCGGTGCAAGTGCATATAAGGAGAAATCATAGGACAAGACAGTAAGCCTTCTCAGGAAAGCTGACTGGGATCACTTGAAAACTGCTGTGGAATAATTCTCTTATACACTGTAAATATTTGTCACTTGATTGGTTTAATAGAATGCTGATTGACCAATAGTCAGGCAGGAATTATAGGCAGGACAACCAAATTACAAGAACGATGGGAAGAAGGGTGGAGTCAGGAGAAGCACCAGCCAGCTGCCAAGGAAGCAGGATGTCTAGAAAATGAGGTAACAAGCCATGAGCCATGTGGCAAAGCATAGATAAGNAATATGGGTTAACTAAAAGTGTAAGAGTTAGCTAGTAATAAGCCTGAGCTATTAGCCAAGCATTTATAATTTATATTAGGTCTCCAAGTCAGTTATTTGGGAAGCAGCTGTTGGTTATTTGGGAGTAGGTGGTCAGGACAGGAAAACACCACCTACAGAAAACTGCATTAATCCCTCTGGGAGTTACTATTCTCCATTTAATATTTACCTTTGTCTCACACTTCCACACTGGGAACCAAGTTGTCAACATTGACTTCTTAGAGGACAGACCACACTCACCCTGTGAGCACTCTAGGACATCATATCAACGTGTCAGGCTTGTTCCTGAGCAGTGAGAGTTGGCAGCCTCCTGATGCCAGCAGTGGAGAGTTTGGGTCACCTCTTACAGCGAGGATGGGCACCTGGGGAGGGGGGTCTGTGGTGTTACTTGAATTAGAGGGGTATTGTCCAACAATCTCTCCCTCCCAGTCCCTTGGTTTTACAGAACAGATGTTTCTCGGCTGTTTTTAATCTGTGATTGGTGACGAGCTCCTGCAAGCCACACTGCCCCCTGGTGGCAGAGCTTAGTTGAGAGACAGGCTTGGGTGTAGAGTCTTGCAGAGCAGACACTGGGTGAGATTTGAGAGACCGCAGGAGGAGGAGGTTCCTACAGAGCACAGTGATCTGCAGTTTCTGGTGCCTGTGGCCCAGAAAAACTAAAGGAAAAATTCCCGTAATGAACAATTTATAAGTTTTCAAAAATTATATCATGTTGTGCAGCAGGAAGGGTGGCACTTGCCGCACTTCAAAGGACCTGAGTTCAGTTCCCAGCACCCACATCAGACAGTTAGAAGCTTTGTGACTGCATGCTGGGGGATCTAACTCCCTCTTTTGGCCTCTGCAGGCACTGAATGTATGTGGTGCACGTAAATACACACATGCAAGAAAAACACTCATACACATGCTATAAAAGAAGTAAATATCTGTCTGTCTGTCTGTCTGTCTTTTGGTTTTTGAAAAAGGGTCTCACTATGTAGCTCTGGCTGTCCTGGAACTCACTATATAGATCAGGCTGGCTCCAAACTCACAGAGATCTGTTGAGATTAAAGCTGTGTGCACCACACCCAGCAGTAAGTCTTTTTTTTTTTTTTTTTAAAAACTTAAGCTTTGTCACAGTTATAAACACTTAAGAAAAAACACAGTAAACAGAAAGGTTGGTACTAGCCAAAATTCCAAACACCATGGAAAGCCTTGGAGTATGTCCCCTGCATATGAGGGGACAGGTGTTGGCATTTCTTATAAAACCTCCCTGAGGAAGGCATGCAGAGGACCCTCAGTTTTAGCAGTTGTCTGTTCAGGTGGTAGTGTTGTCGTCTGTGGTCTTGATCGGATTCTTTTCCCCCACTGATTAAAGAACTAAAAGGCGGGAAGAAAATCTCAAGCACTGTGACATTTCTATCAGGTCAGTGGGTGAGGAAGATGCCAGAAGTTCGCCACCTTTAACTCTCTTGTCTGCCAGCTTTCCAGGGGTCTTTCTAGCTCCCAGCCCCTCAGTAGGATACCGGACAGCCGAGAACTCTTTCTTCCTTTGCTTCTTGCCTCCTTCTGTGTTGCTTGTTTAGACAAGGTCTCATGTAGTCTGCTTCATTCCATGTTCCCACAGAAGTGCACCATGCCAGGAGCCACAAAGAAAACTTGGGAGTGTATTCTCAGCCAAATAAGCCTATTGATGAGATCACAGGCCTGGCCATATTTTGTAGACTTTTGGGGAAACAGGGTTGGGTGGGGCTGTAGTTCAGTGGTAGAGCACTTGCCTGTCAGATCCAACTCAGCCATCTTCCAATTATAACTTTTTTTTAATTTTTTTGCTTTGTTTTCAGAAAGGTGTCATCGTGTAGCCCAAGCATACCTGAAATTCATGACAGTCCTCCTGCCTTCACCTTCCAAGTGTTGTGATTACAGGTGTGTGCTAGCACGCCTGGCTCAGAACTACTGTGTGCGTTGGGGGGGGGCGGTGTATGCCCATGCACCTGCAGGTGGACACTGGAGAAGGATGTTGTGTGTCTTCCTCTGCCGTTTTCCACCTTACTTTTTGACATGTCCCTCACTGAGCCTGATTTGACTAGGTTGGCTGATCATTGAGCTCCAAGACTCCAGAAAATCTCATGAGGTCATGCCCTGATTTTATATGAGTACTACGGGTTTGAACTCAAGTCCCCTTGCTTTCACAACAAGCACTGTGCATGGAGTCATCTCTCCAGCCCCACACTAATTAATACTTAATAATACTTGTATGTATTTGGGATGCAGTGTGATACTTCCACACAAAAAACCATGTGCCCAATCAGATCAGGGTAACTAGCACATTCATCGCCTCAAACATTTATCATTCTTTGTGTTGGGAACGCTCAAGAATCCTTCCTATTATACTATTCAAATTATTTATTGTATTGTCTTAGTCAGGGTTCTACTGCTGTGAAGAGACACCATGACCATAGTAACTTTTATAAAAGAAAACATTTAATTGCAGTGGCTTACAGTTCAGAGGTTAAGTCCATTATCATCATGACAGGAAGCATGGTGGCATGCAGGCAGACATGGTGCTGGAAGAGTAGCTGAGAGTACGACATCTGGATCCCAAGGCAGCTGGAAGAGACTGAGACACACTTCCTCCAGCAAGGCCACACCTCCTATTAGTGCCACTCTCTATGAGCCTATGAGGGCATTTTCATTCAGATCACCACAGTTATCAACCACAGTTTCCATTCTGTGCTATATAGAACAACAGAAGTTATTCATTCATGAGTGCTTGAGCTATTGAAACCATGAGATCATTAGGACGTGTTAGTTTTTTTTTTAATTGTTGTATTTTTTGATTGCTGTATTTTTTAAATACTTGAGATGACCAGTTTAAAGGTTGATTTTGATTTATAGTTTTTGAGGTCCTAGCCCATGTTCTTTTGGCACTGTTGCTCTGGACCCTGTGTCAAAGCAGAGTGTCATGGCAGGATGTGTGGTGAAGGAAGCCATTTACCTCATGGTCAAGAAGCAAAGAGAAAGAGCCAGCCTTCCAATACCCTAGGAGGGCTTGCCCCAATGCTCTAACTTCCTCCAACGAGGCCCCATCTCCAAAAGGTTCCACCATCTCTCAGGTCTCAACTGTAGGTTTTTCTTTTCTTTTTAGCTTAGAGCTACAAAATTTCTGACCTGATTTTGCTTGGTATTTTATTAATGTACATATGCATTTTTCTTTTANAAGATTTATTTATTTATTGTATATACAGTGTTCTGTCTGCATGTATGCCTGCGCACCAGAATAGGGCAACAGATCTCATTACAGATGGTTGGGAGCCACCATGTGGTTGCTGGGAATTGAACTCAGGACCTCTGGATGAGCAAGCAGTGCTCTTAACCACTGAGCCGTCTCTCCAGCCCCCAGGTTTTTCTTTTCTTTAACATAAATTCTTTATCGATTCTTTGGGAATTTCACACCATGCACCCCAATTCCTCTTACCTCCCAGTCCTCCCATAACCTCCCCTCACCCCTGCAATGCCCCCTAACAGAAAATTTGAAAAACCAAACCAAACCAAAGCAAGCAAGCAAACAAGCAAAAACAAAAAACAAAAAACAAAACAAAACAAACAAACAAAAACCAACCCCCCCCCTTTGCTCCTCCATCTTTCCGGCCTCTCCAACACCTCACCATTCATCCTGGTGACATTGGGAACCATGGTGTGTCACTAGTGTACCCTTTTGTCCAATCAGCCTTACCAGCAAATGTTCATTGCAATGAGTCATTGTTCTCGTTCAAGGCCTCTGGTTTCTGGCACACCATCATCACTGGATCCTCACTGAACTCTCCCATATCCCACAGCTGCCCTGAGTCATGGAGATCCTGAGGGTATTGTTCCACAGGACCAGTCCCTTCACAAGCTCCAGCGGGTCCTAGATGGGTAGATGTTAGGGTGGGCCAACCCAAGGCCTGTCTCAGCGTGACCCTCTGATTTCATCAGGTATGGTTCCTACGGCCCCCTGAGGTGACAAGGGCCACAGACATCAACACAGACCCTAACTGCAATAGGACCACAGACCCAGACACGGCCCTCTGCTGCAGCTCGGGTCCAACAGTAGGCTTTTAAAGGACACTCTGCATTCAACCTGGAGCGTATGTGTCCTAAGCCTAGGTTACTTGTTACGCAGCAGTGGGTAACCGACACACCTTCTAAGTGACTGATCATGAATGCCTTTCACTTTTGCCTTTCTTGGTTTCCACTGGAGAATGTGGTTCTCTCTTTTATTGGGAGGGACGAGGTCTCTGTCCCTCGATTCTTCCTGCATGGAGCATACTGGTCCTTTTTATTTTCCTCCGTCATCATACATCAGGGGCTGCAGAAGGAAGAGGTGATTGTAGGTGAGAGGTGTGCTGGCTACTTTTCCTGTTGCTGTAACAAAATACCTGAGAAAAGCAACTTAGGGAGGAAGGGCTTGTTCCCTTCACAGTGTGAGGGCATGACAGGTAAGCATGGGGGCAGCAGTGTGAGGCAGCTACTCACACCCTACTCACAGTGAGGAGGCAGAGAGAGATGAATGCTGGTACTTAGCTCACTTTCTCCTGTTTATCCAGCCCAGGGACTGGTGCTGCCCATGTGCAAGGTGAGTCTTCACCTTTCTGGAATCACCCTCATAGAGGAGGGTTTCCATGGCAATTCTGAATCTGGTTGAGCTGACAGTGAAGATAAACCATTACAATGTGCGGACTCTGAGTTCCTCACATCTACCCATGTTTAGACTGAAATGCTAAATGAACAAGTTAGACACCCCACTGAGCCATTCTGTGGGGAGAAGGAAGTCTGGGGGTGGGGACAGGCTTGATTTTAAACTACAGACATGCCGGGAACTCCAGGATGTTCCCACGATGCTGACTGTACTGGTTAAAAATACCACCAATACCAAAAATTACAAAGTATGTAACTAATCTTGCTACCTAGAGCCAAGAAAAATAAACTCCAGTCAAACAATGTATGGCCACCAGAGAGGGAGTCCCAGTGAAGGGGATGTCAATGGCCCTAGCCAGAGTCAATGCTCTCCGCTCTCCATCAGGCCCTGCCCTGAATCTAGCCTGCTCCTACCTCCTCTTGTGGAAAGTGGGCTGAACTGTGCCATGCTTGGTTGCCCACGCTTGCTGGTCCCCAGGCTCACCACCTCCAGCCTTGCGGTTGCTCCAGACCCACCAGCCCCTGAACTCCAATTCATACTGATTGCTTCTATTCTTAGCTGGACCCTGGCTGGGGCAGGAATGGTCATCAGCTCCCAGGGATGTGCCTTTTGAGCCTGTACCCAAAGAAGGCAAATTGTTAGGAATGCCTACCTTATCGCAGAAGGGGCCAGGTGCTCTTGGCCACAGGCGGGGAAGCCAGTGGTGCCAGGAGGCAAGAGCACCTGCCAGCTGATGAGCCTCTTCCTTGGTTTTTAGTTAACACTAACTTGTTTAGTAAAGGTTTGCTAGTGATGGCCCTGTGTGGTAAGGCAGCTCTGTAATCCCAGCCTTGGGAGGGGTAGCCTGAGGCAGAGAAAGCAGAGCAAGTTCCTCGACTCCAGGCTAGCCTGGGCTACAGAGTGAGATCTTGTCTCAAAAAAATTTTTTGCTAATGGAGAAATATGACATAAAACATAGCCGGGTAGTGGTTAATCCCAGCACTCAGGAGTCAGAGGCAGGCGGATCTTTGTGAGTTCAAGGCCAGCCTGGTCTACAAATAGAGTTCCAGGACAGCCAGGACCACACAGAGAAACCCTATCTTGAAAAACAAACAAACAAAGACATAAAATACTTTAAAAAATAAAGTAATGGGAGATGAAGAGATGGCTCAGTGATTAAGAGCACTTAATGTTCTTGCAGAGAACCTGAATTCAGTCCCCAGCATCCACATGGTGGTTCATAACTATCCATAACCCCAGTTCTAGGGGATCTGATGCCTTCTTCTGTCCTCTCGGGCACCAGGCACACATGTGGTCCACATGAATACACACAGACGAAACATTCACACATGTAAAATATATAAATAAAAAACTAATTTTTTGGCTGGGGTATAAACTATTGAGTATAATCATGTTGAAGAAGAATAATCTTGGTGTTAAGCAAAGGAACACATGAACGAATAGGAAATTGCTTCTCACAAAAGTGTGTTGCNATGCACGCCGGGTTAGTGAGCAGCGCACTTGGCTGAAACGGCCTCTGTCCTTTATCACTGGCACCGGTGATGTCCGAATCTCAGCCTGCTGCAATTGCATTTCATCTGATGCTACTGGCTAATTAGCACAGAGCTGAAGAGGAGGGTCAGGAAATGCGAGCCCTTGCTGGTCTGGGAAGGTCACCTTTGGCAGAACCATGTGCTTTCACACCACTGTGCTCTGCTCAGACCCACCCACCCCTTGGTTCTCCCCGACTCTGGCCCCCAATAGTCCCTTTACTTTCATGTCATAGAGATGTGCACACTTAAAACATGGCAGCTACATTCATTGTGGCACTACTCACAACAGCCAAGCTTGGAATCAGCTTTGGTATCTCATCAGATNAATGGGTGAAGATGGCACGGTATGTATACTCAACTGAGTTTAATTCATCCACAAAGAGTGAAATGGCATCATTTGAAGAAAAATGAGAGCACCATGTTAAGTGACATAAGCCAGGCTGAGAAAGATAAACATAGCTCATGTTTTCTCTTACATGTGACTCTTACACAGAAACTCCAGGCCTTGGGAGGAGGGAGGCTGTGAGCCCATCCTTCATATAGAAATGTGGAAACTCAGGGAACCCCATCATCATCCACTGGGCAGGTGTACAGCTCTCACAGGTGAGCAGGAACCAATCCAGGCAACGTCATGATGCCTTCAGACTGTGCCCACCATGCTCAGAGACCTCACCAGCCCCCCCCCTCCTCCGGAGGCTGCATCAGAGTTGTCTGTGTGTTGAGGCGTCTTCCCAGCAAGCCCCAAACTGCCCAGCTTCTGAAGGAGCTTCTGGAGAGAGCNCCCCCACAGCCCCCCTTGTCCTCCGGAGGCTGCATCAGAGTTGTCTGTGTGTTGAGGCGTCTTCCCAGCAAGCCCCAAACTGCCCAGCTTCTGAAGGAGCTTCTGGAGAGAGCAAATGCAGGCGGCTTCCTGTGGGGAGTGGGCCCCAGAGTCAAAGGACTGCTGCTGCTGGAGAGAAGCATCTGTGTGACCCCAGGTGTCAGGCCAGTGCTCCAGAAAGGCCAGCAAGCTAACCTGAGCACAAGGACAGTCAAGGACAGCTTGCTCATTCGCAGTTTCAGGGCCACAGGTACAGGAGGTCAGACATGCCTTCTCTGCTGGGTGGGCTGGTGATGCTTGCCCCTCCCCAGTTCAGCAGACCAGACCTACCCTACCCCTCTGAGCCTTGCTTTTGCTTTTATATTTATTTATTTGTTGGGAGGGGACTCATTAGTTTTGGGAACAGAGTATCATGTTTCCCAGGCTGGTCTAAAATTGGCTATATAGCTGAGGCTGGACTTAAACTCCTGATTCTCTTGCCTCCTCTTCTCAAGCACTAGTAAAACAAGCACAAGCTGCTCTACCACCTAGCTGGGCCCCTCCCACCTCCCTGTACCTCCCCCTCCCTTCCCCACACTTCCCGTCTCTCCACCTCTCCCACCCTTAGCCTCTTCCTCTTGTCAGGGTCTCCCTATGCAGCTCAGGATGGTCTCCCAAATCCTGAAGTATATTCTCATTTCAAAGAAACATTTATTATAATTTTAGCATAAAATGCCTTCTTTATAGAAAAATTTAAAACTCGAAGTAAGACCTAAGGAATAAAAGACCAGTCGCTAGTCCCCAGACCCATAATTGACTTGGTGAGTGCCCTGTAGCAGGCTGCACAGACTGACAACCTTGTCCCCAGGGACAGGCCTGACCTCAATACGCAAATAAGTCATTGCTACAGCGGGGCGGAGCTTGGGACCCGGGCGGCGCCGGGAGAGGGGGAGGGTGGACCGGGCCTCGCAAACTCCCTAGTCCCGGGCGGATGCGGTTTACGCGAGGGCGGGGGAGGGGTACCTGCCCTGAGCTGCTCCAAGAGGTCTGCAGCGGGGCCCCAGGCCTCAGTCCGCACCGCTGGGGTCAGTCGCTCCTGGATCACTGGGACCCCCACCTTCCCAGCGCTGGCTTGCACCCACCTCCGACAAACCAGAACCCCGTGGTCTGGGCACGGAGGAGGTCTCAACAAAACCGGAGAGGAGAAGGATGGAAGGAGGGAAGGAGGGGTGGGAAGAAGGATGGGGTGGGGAGCGGGAGAAATACAGCGAGGCAGAGAGGAGGAAGCGCACAGGGAGATACAGAGTGTGTTTACTTCTAAGTGCAGCCTTCCTTCATTCCGGAGCTCCCACTCAGCCCAGACCTCCGAGCCTCAGGCAGCAGGGTGACTTTAAACTGTGGCAGAGCGGCCTGAGTGATTTTGTCAGTTCCCACAGACAGGTGGCCTCCAATCCCAGATATCAGGCAGATGGACAGCAAATGTCATCGCTGGATCTCTGTGGGGCACCTGCTGGACAGAAACTGCTTGGGTTTTTCGGTGTGGTTTTAGTTGAAGTTGGTCTTAGTCAACCAGAGTGGGGCTGAGCCTCATGGCTCTGATTCCTCCTAAGGCAAGGCTCTGCTCCAGCACAGTGGTCATGTAGAGAAGGGAACCAGGAAGCTGGAGGAAAACCTCTGTGGTGATGTGCAGACACAAGACACAGTCGATGGAAACAGACACCACATACATACAGACAGACAGACACAGGACACACACATATGAACATACAGACAGACACACACACGTAAACACACACATAGACACACAGACAGACACAGGACACACTCAAACAGATACACACAGACACACAAACAGACACACATAAACACACACACACAGACACAGGCTGACATACATGCAGACACACACAGACACATATGCACAAACTGACACATAGACATACACAGAGACACAGACACACATACAGACATGCACATAAACACATGAACACTCATACAAACAGTGACAGACACATGCATAAAGACACGAGCGTGCGTGCACGCGCGC
>LZPO01099512.1:347460-375054 GCA_001675575.1 Neotoma lepida | reverse complement strand
AAAAAAGAAAAGAAAAGAAAAGAAAAGAAAAGAAAGAAAAGAAAAGAAAAGAAAAGAAAGAAAGAAAGAAAGAAAGAAAGAAAGAAAGAAAGAAAGAAAGGGGCAGGGGTCAGAGATAGATTTCCTTGCTTCAGGGGCTTCTTGGTGCTTCTTGCAGCACAGGCAGGTTGAAAGCTTAGTGAGGAGTTCTGGGCTTCTTGTAATTGGGGGGGGGCTTGGTCACCTGCTCTCTTCTGCTTCTGGGATTTAAGCTTCTGAACTGGGCACAATCTCAATCATTATCCTCTGCTTCAGANTTAAAATCTCCCTGGCCTTGACAAGCAGGAAGGGAGGCCACCTTTGTTAGGCTTGCAGGGAAAGGCCTGGGGGCTTGGGGAAGGGCTGTTCTCACCTCCTCTGGCAACAAGCAGCCTCTATCTGCTGCATGGCTGGCTTTCTGGGGAACACACACTGCAGGAGCCATCTTACCTGCCTAGACACCCTCTCTGCTGGNAATTTACCCAACCTTTCCTACAGGTTTAGCNCTCCTCATCTAGTGGGATGCTCTCTGTAGCCCTGACTGGACACCAGGTTGGATGTCATTCCTGCTTCTGATTTCCATGGCTGTTACAGGTCAGGCTGTGTAACAAGCACCTCCCTTGNAGTCAGACAGGTGGGACATGCAATTCCACGAAAGTGACCAGGATGCTGGCTGCCTGCTGTCCCCTTAGCACCCCAACACTGGTCTCAAGCTCACCAGTGTGGCTGGTAACAAACCCTGTGGGAACGTAGGGCAGAGTGGGAAGGGGCACATGAAACAAGGCTGGCACTGAACTTGAGAGAGATGGTGGCGATTAAGGAGGCAGTGGGGACAATGGGGGGAAAGCCAGAACCAGGGGTGCCAGGGTAATCTGTAAGGGCTCCCAAGGCGGAGCTTTCCTGAAGGGAAAAAGAATAGCAAGAAAAACAAACTCCATTTCACAGGGGCAACAATGGAACAATCTCCTCCTTCTGTGCTCAAGTTTATTGGCCTCCAGAGGCTCTGTGCTCCAAAGATTAGCTTTCCCCTGGGAAATTAGGAAGCAAATATTAGTTCTCCTCTCATGAGGTCATTCCTTGTAGAAGGCTTCCTCGGGAGGTCTGCACTGCTTGGCTTGTGAAGCCCCGACCTTTTCAACCAAAGTCAGGGAAAGGCTTAGAAATTATCTTTGAATCTCAGGGAGACAAAACAGGAGTGGCCTCAAGCAGGGCTTCCTTCTGAAGCCTGGTGACCAGCTACTCCTGCCTGGCCTGAATTCAGGGGGACAGTGTACCCCACCTGCTCCGACTAGCAATTAGGGAGGGCCACATCTGAAGGCACTAGGCTGCCAGCTGTGCCGGCAGACAGAGCCTTGATTTTTTTTTAAATCTCTGATTAGTCATTGTGTATAAAAAATGTTTTGAGTTAAAATAATATACAAGAATTTCCTTAGAAAAGATAATACACACGATCATTTTTTGGACACACTTAACACACTTAGCAAAAGGACATTTGGAACAACATGACACGTCTTTGCTTCGAAGAAGGGTGGGGTCGGCTAATGTCAACACAATAGAGATGAATGTGTGGTTTATTAGCCTCTCAGCCACACACAGGTGAATGGCAGGCCACTGTTATTCAACTGTTTAATGCCAGTTTCTCATAAATCAAGGTGACGCCTGAGAAGACTGGGTCTTTCAACCAAGCTGCCTTTTCCTACTTTGAATATAATTTGGGCTGTTGCCAAGGACTCCGGGAAACAGAGGGCTACAAGTGCCATTTCAACAAGGAACGCACCCATTTACAACCGGATGGAGAGCTCAGGGCTCAGGACCACTTGCCAACAGTTTCACATTCACATGACAGTGACATACTGCTAATGGGGTTAGTAAGTGACTCATGTGCTCATATCTGGAGAAAGAAGGTAGACTGGGGTGGGTATTAGCTTCCAGGATGGCCATAACCCGAAGTGCAANTGTGACAGAATGCCTGGTGTGAATGACACACATTTATTTTCTCCCAGTTCTGCAGGCTGGAAGCCTGAGGCTGCTCTGAGGTCTGGCTGATGGCGTCTTTCCTTANGAGTGTATCATCTCCCATGAGCACATTGGCTGTATTACTTACAATTGGTTGTATCACAATGCCCATCCTCAGAACTTATTTATTTGAGACGGGGCCTGTCTTGTAGCCCAGACTGGCCGTGGGGTTTTGATCCTATGCCTNAGCTTCCTGAGTGCTGAAAATAGAGGCATGTGCTGTAACGAATGACTTTATTTTATCTTGTTGAGACAGGGTATAACTCTGTGGGCTGGCCTTAAAAAAGTCTTTATTTCTGTTTCTCTTTTCTTTGTATTCTTTTTCAGGGATAGGGTCTCACTGCGTAGCCCAGATAGCTTTGGATGGCCTCAATCTCCTGAGTTCTGGGGTTACAGGCATGAGCCACCATACTTAGCTAACANGATTCCTTTTAACTGGGTCACTTATGTAAAAACTGCCCTACTGGGAAGCTGGCACTTTAATATATAAATTAGAGTGGTGGATGGCATGCAGATAAGCTGGTGGGGGACTGTATTTGAGGTGGGAAACTTCCTGCTGCAGAGAAGGTCTGGGGTAGGACGACAGCAGGGAGCTGGGAAAACAACACAGAAGCTCTGTTCTCCTGCAGCTGAACAGGGCCTTGGTTCAGGGTCCAACTCTCCTCCTCCAGTGCACCAATATTGATCCTAGGTGTCCCTGGGGGTGTAAGTGGTTACAGTGCCATCTTCAGAGACAGCCCGGAGGANGTTTGTGGGGGGCTGGGTGGGAAGGGGAAGAACAAAACAGACCTGCCTGGAGTTGGGTGTGCATGCAGCTCAATGCATGAGGGCCCTAGGTTGCTAACAGGTTGCTAGGTGCATGTTTGGAATAGGGTATGTGTGCATGGTATGTGCAGGCAAGGGTCTCAGGCTGCCAAATGTATATTAGAAGGGCATGTGTATATAGCCAAACCAAGCGGAGACCCAGGTTGCTAAAGTATTCCCTATGCTTGCTGCCTCAGTGGTTAGAAGGAGTAAATGCAAGAAGCAGGAATATTCTGCATCAAATGCCTTGGCAGGGTTCAGATTTCAGTCATGAGTGGTAGCATCTGAAAAGGGCCTGTGACCCAGCCCTGTCTTCTCCTGCTATTGTGGGGAGGAAGAAAGGAGCACAAGACTCCTTGCACTGAATCCCAAGAGCCCAGGGGATGCTGCAGCCTCAGACGGCCCAGGCCCTATAGTATCCACTTCTTATTCATGTTATGACAAAGTTTAATTTAGAAACTGAATATAGTAAAATCTAACAATAGCCAATAAGAAACTAGAACAATGGCAATGATATATTGTAATGGAAGTTATATGACTGTGGACTCTCTCAAAATTGTCCCCCCCACTCCCTGACCTTCCTCTTTTTTCCTTCACATGTGGTCGTGCTATGCAGGCCAGGCTGGCCTCAAAGTCACAATCATCCTCACTGTGTTTCCCAGGTACCGGGGTTACAGGTATGTACCTGCAATGCCCAATGACGACTTCTGTGGTCCACAGCACTCTCTCCACAGTCTGGGCACTTGCCACAGTGCCACCACCACATGCCAGGCAGTCTAGACAGCATTTTGGGTTGTCATATGGCTCCATCTAAAATGGGAATAGTCTCTGGGTCTGTCTGTTCCTTGGATGCCCAGGGTGGGTGAGGACACGAGGAGCAGGCAGTGTGGCATAAGGGAAGCATGGTTGATGATGTCTGTGAAGGACCCTCACTCAAAAATAAAACCAAACTAACAGCCTCTGCTTGAACTAAAAAAAAAGGAGAATAGGCCTGAGTTTTAAGTCTCGAGTTCCCAGAAATGCTGACAAGAGGCTCCAGGAATTGAAAAAGTACAAAGTCAGGATATCTGGAGGGCCATCTGAAAGCAATTGATTAACCATGGAATGTCCCAATGCCGGAGATAGTCTATAAAAAAGGTCTTATGACAAACAACAGGTCAAGTGAAGGATGAGATAACTCAGGAACTGTAGAAATTCCTAAGAGTAAGCAAAGAAAAGCCAACCCATACTGACCCCCTCCCCTCTAAGAAATTTTGTGGTTTTTGCCTTTAAAAGTTAAGCTCACAAAGAAAAAGCAACTNTCCTCCCTGCCTCGCTGCATTGGGCGCTGCTGACTGGAGTTCCCTGCTGACTTGTATTGTGCGCCTTCAATAAACCTTGCTTTTGCATTCTGGATTTCTCGAGTCTCTGGTGGTCTCTTTGAGGGTCTCAACCTGGGCACAACAGTCTGGTTTTGCTGTCAGTCAGTGCTATGGAGAACAAAACCATGTCACTCATTTTCAGTGTGTCATCAAGCTCACACTTGGGGAATTTTTGCTGCTTCCNTCCCTGCTGGTGTTGGCCATCCGAGGGATTCACCTGCTGCTTTCCAGCACCACAGAGAGCACCACTCTGCATATTGACAAATAAGTAAAAGATCACAATTAAAAACTGAGCTGGGTGTGGTGGTGCCCATCTATAACCCTAGCACTTGGGAGGTGGACACAGAGGCCAGTATGGGTTCCATTAGACCCTGTTTTCAAAAATGAGGGACTGGAAAGATGGGTCAGATTTTAAGAGCATGTACTGCTCTTTGATTCTCAGCACCCATGTTAGGTGGCTCACAACTGTTTGAAAAGAATATTATACATACACATACATACACACATATACACACACACTAACATACACACATATACACACACACTAAATAAAAATTATTTTTAAAATGAATGCATGATGCTCGCTTCATTACCCTTTTATTCCCGGTCCCCTTTATCGCCTTTCACATCCCATGTGGTTTCTTATTAACTTTCATGTTCTTTATTTTTCTTCTAAATTCTGCATATGGAAGAAAACATGTGATCCAATTTCCCTTAAATAATTCATTCCTCTTTATTGCTGAATAAAACTCCATTGTGTGTCAAAAAACGAATGAATGAATTTTGGAATATGGTTTATTGTGGAGCGGCTACCCACCAACCCCACAGTTCCCCAAAATTTTCTTGGCTGAGAGTAGCAGGAAATATTGATAGAAGGATTTTAGATTGTGGAGAAAAGATAGAAATACAGGATAGCCTCGAGAGGGCCCGGAACCTATTTCACTGGCCCCGACTGTCTCTGCCCCAGGGTATTTATAGAAAAGCCAAGAGGTGGAGCAAAAGACCTTCCCCCAGCACAGCAAAGTACAGACACCTGCACTCAGGCCCATGGTCCAATTAGCCTCTCTATGCAGACCTGCTGGGTAAAGCCACAAGGAACCTGAAAATGGGCTCCCACAGTTTATGTTGAATGTTTATATTGCTTTTATGCCATCATGAAGTCAAAAATTTAACTCTAATAACTTGGTGACCATCTATGTTCATAAATTCCATTTCCAAGAGTTCCAGACAAACATGAGGCAGAGGGTGTAAACTGGAATAAGGTGAGGCTAGGAACTCTCAAAGTCCACCCTGTGACATACTTCCTTCAGCAAGGCTGCCCCACCGCAAACAGCCACCAACTAAGGACCAAGTGTTCAGATCCTTGAGCCCATGGAAGACATTTCTCATTTAAACTACTCTCTAATGCTGTAACCCTCATGTGCTGGCCCCAACCACAAAATTATTCTTTTGCTACTTCCTAACTGTAATTTTGTTACTGTTATGAATTTTTTTTTCCTAGACAGGGTTTCTCTGTGTAGCTTTGGAGCCTGTCCTGGAACTCACTTGGTAGCCCAGGCTGGCCTCGAACTCACAGAGATCCACCTGCCTCTGCCTCCCGAGTGCTGGGATTAAAGGCGTGCACCACCACTGCCCAGCAACTGTTATGAATCTTAATGTAAATATCTGCTATGTGACCTAAAGGGGTTGTGTCCCACAGGTTGAGAACCGCTGATTTAAAGACAACCAGTGCTGGCAAGGATGGAAAGGTTAGAGACTTTGCTGTGCTGGGCTGTAAAGCACTGCAGCTGCGTGGATGTAGCAGTTCCACAAAAAAGATTAAGCAAAGAATTACCTACAATCTAGCAATTCACTTTTCTATAGATCCTCCAAAGAAATGAACAGGATCCCAGCTATCTGCACACCCACATTCATCCAGCATTGTTTGTAATACTACAGAGCTGTTTCAGTGTTTAAGAGCACTTGCTGCTCTTCCACAGNACCAGAGTTCAGTTCCCAGCACATACACCCGGTGGCTCACAACTGCCTATTACTCCAGCTGCAGGGGATCTGATGCCCTCCTCTGACCTCCATATACACCTGCACATACATGTATATATACAATATACTCACACGCACGGACACACACACACACACACACACACATACACACACATACACACACACACACATACACACACACACATACACACACACATACACACGAGTTAGCAGAATATGACATATATTATATACAATGGAATATTATTCAGTCACTCACACACACACACACACACGAGCTAGCGGAATATGACATATATTATATACAATGGAATATTATTACATATATTATATACAATGGAATATTATTCAGTCTCAAAAGAAATAAATTTAGACATATGCTACAACATGGATGGCCCTTGAGGGCATTATGTCAATTGAAGCAAACTAGTCACAAAAGTCACACATTACATGATTTAGTTTGTATGCCTAAATTAGTCATAGTCTTATAGATTAGTCATTGTCTTAGTTAGGATTTCTATTGCTATGAAGAGACACCATGACCACGGCAACTCTGATAAAGAAAACATTTAATTGGGGGTGGCTNGCTTACAGTTCAGAGGTTCAATCCATTATCATCATGGTGGGGAGCATGGTAGTGTGCAGGCAGCCACGGTGCTGNAGAAGGAGCTGAGAATCCTACATCTTGCAGGCAACAGGAAGCCGACTGAGACACTGGGCAGTATTGTGAGCAATACTTTGAGGAAACCTCAAAGCCCATCCCCATAGTGACACACTTCCTCCAACAAGGCCATACCCACTCCACAAAGCCACACATTGTGGGGCCANTTACATGCAAACTACCAGTCATAGCAACAGAAATCAGGGTGGTGGCTTCCAGAAGGTTTAGGGAAGGGCAAAGGAGAATTGCTGGACGGCCTCCAGGTTCAAACTTGCAAGATGGAGGGCTCATAGGGTACAAATATACTTAGCTCCACAGAACCTGTGCTCAAAATGCTCNGACAGTCACTTGTATTATCATACATTTTAACCACAATAAGAAAAATCAAACCCAGTTAGTGGCTGCACACCCCCAAAGGACACAACACATATAAGCAGTATCTAGGGTAACAAGTCCGTGTCTCCCTATTTTCTGACTTTTAGATAAAATGACACTACCAGCTTCTTAGAAAAGATATTACATCTCAGCAGGAAGCAAACCACAGCCACCAGCAGTTTGGGAGCCGTTTCCTTGTAATGACTGCTCATGTTCAGGCTGGGACATGCCCACACCAAACCCTCAATGACCACGCCGTGTGCTTCCCAACCACCCTGGGCNGCTTGTCTAGATGCGTGCCAGCCACCATTAAGATNCTGCTGGTGTCATCACACGGAAGGATGGCCCTGGGTGAGACACTAAGCACCTACTTCTCTTTGAGCATATGGAACAAGAAAAGAAAGTGTGACAAGGAATTCTGATTAGTTACCTTTCTGTGACTGTGAGAAAGACGGAAGGTTTGTCCAGGCTCATACTTTCAGAACATGGTCACCTGGTCACTTGTCTGTGTTGCTTTCGGCTAGGCATGGCTCAGATATCACTGGGGGGGGGCTTTTGGTGAGAAAACTGCTCATCTCATGGTAGCTGGGAAGTGCAGGGGCAACAGGGTGGGGGACCTGAGGGGTGTCACAATAGCCTCAACAAAGGCAGGCCCTCAATGGTCTGACTTCCTCCCATGTGCTCCGCCCTCCTGAATGGCACCTCCCACTAGCACCAAGGGCAGATGACGAAGCCTGTGTACACTAAGAAGTGGTCCTGGCTTGTGTTGCCGAGGCTATGGTGCAGTGGATTGCTGAGCTTGCTCATCACTGATATGAGTTCCTTTCAGGTTTGGAATCCAGCGTTAGCTGAACATGCAGACACAGAAGCTGGATATGTGGAGGGCTGACAGGACCTCTTTTTCCTAATTAATTATTTTTATTTGAAAAATTCTTTTCATGCAACATATTCTAATCATGCTTTTCTCCTCCCCACCTCCCCACCCACCCGACTCTATACCTTTTCTTTTTCTCTTTTAAAAAAGAAGCAAAACCAAAACCAAATAAGAAACACAAAAAAACCCTACAAAAACACAAAAATAGGGGCTGGGTGGTGGTGGTGCACACCTTTAATCCCAGAACTCCAGAGGTGGAGGCAGGCAGATCTCTGAGTTTGAGGCCAGCCTGGTCTACAGAGTGAGTTCCAGGACAGCCAGAGCTACACAGAGAAATTCTGTCTGGAAAAACAAAAACAAAAACAAAAAACCAGGAACACACACAAATAAAAAACAAAATACATAAGCAGCAGAAAAAAAAACCACAAAAAACAATCCAAAACAAAAACCACACACACACACACACACACACACACACACACACACACACGACATTGGTATGTAAGGTCTTTTTCATGAAAGAAACCGCAAACAAACAAAATCAGGAGTGATAGCTCAGTGCACAAACCTACATGTCAGCTCTTGGGAGGCTGAAGCAGGAAAATCATGAGTTCAAGTTCAAGGCCAGCCTGGGCTACAGAGTGAGGCCAGCCTGGGCTAAAGAGTGAGGCTTGTCAAAAGGAAGGAAGTGGGAAAAGGGGAAGGGGAGGGAGATTTGTGATAGTTAAGACATTCTGGAGCCAGGTGTGGTGGCACACACCTTTAATCACAGCACTCAGGAGTCAGGAGGCAGAGGAAGGTGAATGAATCTCTGTGAGTTTAAGGCTAGCCAAGTGAGTTTGAGGCCAGCCAGGGCTACACAGAGAAACCCTGTCTGAAAAAACAAAAAACAAACAAACAACAAAAAACAACAACAACAACAAAAAACCCAACTAATTTTACCACAATTAAAAAAAAAAAGTGTGCTTTGGTTTTTGTTGTTTTCTTTATTTTTTTTGAAATGGGGTCTAAACAAGGCCTAGCTGGGCCGTGAACTCCTGATCCTCCTGCCTCCACCACTGAAGCAGGGTAACNGCAGCTGGTCAGATGGCTCAGCATTAATATTGCTTACTGTTCTTGCAGAGGACCAGAGTTCAGTTCCCAGTGTTGGTTTTAATNCGGTGGCAGCAGTGATGTTAGTGGTGCTGTTTACCATGTAAGAAAAGCCATGAGGCCTGACAGAACCCATTATCAGAGTTTTATTAGGAGAAGGGGAAGACAGGAAAGAATGTGACCAGGTCTGTGGAAGACACATGCATGGGGAGAGAGGAAGGAGGAGAAGAGAGAGAGAGGAAGGGGAGGAGTCTGTGACCAGCATCTTAAGGATTCCCCTGCACATGTGCGTATGGGCTTACGGAGCTTCCTCAGGCATGCACATAGATTGCATGATAGTGTTGCACACAAATTACATGGTCACACAGCACAGGGATTACATAGGACGTAGGCCTCTTGCTTGGCTACTGAACTTCGAAAGTGCGGTCATTTAACTGGGGGCGTGGCCAGGAATTCCAACACCCAGCTCCCACATTGGGTGGGTCACAACTCCAGCTCCAGGGGATCTGACTCCCCCTTCTGGCCTCTATGGTCACTGCATTCACGTGCTTAAACACACAGGCATGCAATACCAGCACTAGTAAGGTCAAAGCCAAACACTAACAGCTCACTGCTTCCAGCAGCCAACCCATTTTCTCTCGGTTGCTGTCTTCAATTAACCACCCCTGGCTCTGAAAACCCAGTCTTCAAGGAGGTCATGAACAGCCGCCTGCAGACCCAGGACCCTGCTGGAGGTGCTAAGCTCCTAAAGGACACTGTGGAACAGGGTGAAGCAGGCTGCCCACATGCAAACTCAGCCCACATAGTGAGGACCAACATCAGCAGTATGACCTGTGGACACCTTGCAGCTTGGTGACAAGATGGATGCCCATGTCCCCTCAGGGTCAGACTCAATCTGATCCCAAGTGTTGGGAGAAAAGGAGTCAAGTGGAATAGTCACCCCAGTGCAGAGAAACTGGTCTTTAGGAGAAAGAAGTGAACTAGAAATTAGTCTTTGCCTGCCTAAGACACCAAAGCTCTGGACTCGGAGCCAGAGGCCTAAGGAGATGACTGCCTGGAGTGGACTCTGTTGTTGTCCCGAGGCTGTGACAAGAGACACTGTCTCCAGAGCTCTCTTCTGGCCCAAGGGAGGACTGCAGCAGGACTGGATCAGCCTCCTGGCTGGCTGTGGTGCAGTGCTGTCTGGGTGACATCCTCACTAACCCCATGTCACTGTTTAGGTCCCATTTACTTTTTACCCTAGGAGAGATGCCCACTCATACCCTAAAGAGGTGCCTCTCTGCCCTCACCCTTTTGCAAATGTTTGCACACTGTGTTGTCCTCCGTTTTCTGGTCTGCTCAGCACCCTGTGTCACGTGATAGCCAGAGAGAGCTGCTGGGGGTTACATGGAAACACAAAGCATTGGTGCTGGCACAAACTGCTGTTACTCAGTATCCAAGGCCAAGGGGAGGTGGAAATCACCCCACGATACTGCCCATTNCTCACCAAATGGCCCCAGCCCGGGGGTGGGGGACGAAGCTTTCTTTTCAGGTTCTTTACAGAGGGTGACATGTTCCAAATTGCACGTGGATTCTGAGGTTAGAGCACCCTGTGGTAGCTGGGGGTTGGGGCAGGGTGNTGGGGACAGGCCAGCACAGCAATTAAAACTCCAGCTTCAGCAGCCCAGGCTGGGCTTGGGAACACTCCCCCAGCACGGCTGGATCAACCCTCCGGAAGCACCTGGCCTGAGACCATCCAACTGTCATGGAGCAGAGGACACTGCATCCTGTGCTAGGTCCCCCAAAAGCAACACAGCAGACCTGGGTGGGGGGAGGGGTGCAGCACAGAGAAATGCCATGTTAGAGACGTGTTTGCAGATGTGGACACTCTGGTTCCCAGACACTCTGGGGAAGCCAGCATGGGCAGGGGTAAGGNGGGGTGGTAGTCCACCAAACCCCTTCCTTATTGTCCTCATTTTGGGGAGCATTGAGGGCAAGGACAGGCCCTCACACTTCCATGTGACAGAAACCTGGAGGTGGATAGGGATGGACTGATGGGAAACGATGAGGAAGAACTTTCCAGGTCTGGGAGAGATGTGAGTGTGCTCATCTGTCAGACACCCTTCAAGGGTAGGCAGCTGTGTGTTTCTGTGGAAATTACAGGTTATCTAAGAGAGAGCAAAACAGAACAAAACCACCTCTCACCCACTGGCACAGGCAGGGTCAGCAAAACAGAAAACAGCAAGTGCTGGGACAGGACATGCAGAAGGTTGGAACCTCGTGCGTCCTCTGGGAGTAGGGTTGGGAACTGGTACCACTTCTGCTGGTAGCTTCCAAAGCACAAAACAGCCTGGGCTTGTCTGGCATGCATTCAGCCCTGGGTTCCACCCCAGCACCCCATAAGTCAGGTGAGGTGGTCCATGTCTGTAATCTCAGCACTCGAGAGCTAGAGACAGAAGGACTTATCAGTCAATCACTAATTAGGAAAACTCACTGCAGCCTGATCTTAGGGAGGCGTTTTCTCGGTTAAGGTTCTCTCCTCTCAGATGACTTCAGTTTGTGTCAAGCTGGCATAAAACCAGCCAATACAAACAGGGCAGACTGATGAGAAGCCCNGGGTCCCCACAGGCCTGCTTCACATTCAACTGGCTTGGAGTTGTCTGTAGGAGTCTATTTTCTCCTCTAGTCTTGGATGGAGGTGCCACTTCTCAGAGAAATGCAGATGGTCTCATCAAGAAGACAGTGTTGCACAAATTCCAAATGCCATTGTCACACAGTGTAGTGGTTTGAATGAGAATGGCCCCATAGGCTCACAGATCTGAGTGCTTGGCCACCAGCGAGTGGTGAAAAGATTAGGAGCTGTGACCTTGTTGGAGGAAGTGTGCCACTGCCTTTAAGGTTTCACAAAGTCCAGGCCAAGCCCAGTGTCTCTCTCTTCCTGCTTCCTGTGGATTCAGATGTAGAACTCTCAGCTACTTCTCCAGNACCATGTCTGCCTGCATGCCACCATGCTCCCTGNCATGATGACAANGGACTAAACTTCTGAAATTGTAAGCAAGCCTCAATTAAGTGCTTTCCTTTATAAGCGATTCCANGGTTATNAGGCCTCTTCACTGCAATGGAACACTGACTAAGACACACAGCAAGGCCTCCAGGACATGGACAGGTCACCAGGNGGTGGCTCTCTTATAGACTAAAAAGTTGTATTACCAATCACTGTTNCCTGAAGAGCACAGCAGACCCTCTTCCAGGTCATGATTTAGATTGCCCCTAAGAGGGCTTGGCCAGGAGAGCTTCAGAGACAGGCAGTTTTAGCAGCACCTGGCGCAGCCCACCCCCACCTATAAATGATAAATGACAATGGTTGGAACCAACTGTGTGAGATGCTACTACATGCCAAGCTCTGTCATCACAGGAAGGCAGGAGGCTCCATGTCTGTGCTTNGCAAGGCTCTTCCGGAAAGGGTTGGGCAGTAAATATTTTCAGCCTTGCTGGTTGTGTGGTCTTCACAGTTCAGCTTCACCACTGTAGCAACAGCAGCAAGCACAGTGGGGAAACAAGCAGGCTGATTGTCCTGACAAAGCTTTATTGTGACCCTGAAGGTGGAGTTTCAGACCCTTTTCACATATTACAAAAGCCTTCGATTATTTTTTTCAATTGACAATGCAACGAGGCCACAGGGTATTGGTGGCATCCACCTGAGCTAAACCCAGCCCTCCCTTTCCTTGTTCCTCACTGCCTCTTCCATGCTGGCGTGAACTGCAGAGGATGGAGAGCACATAAACGGGCAGTGAGGGGCATGTCACACCCAGAATAGTTCTGGCTTGGCACCCTTCACAACCCTCTGTCTACCCCTGATGTCACAATCCTCTGTCTACCCCTGATGTCATAACCCTCTGTCTACCCCTGANGTCACAACCCTCTGTCTACCCCTGATGTCATAACCCTCTGTCTACCCCAATGTCACTTATACATNTAAACTCTCAAAACACAGGGGATCCAGTTCACCAGAAAATGAACTAAAAAACACAGAAGGCAGCCACCCTCAGAGGGAGGGGAGACACCCTCAGACACACTGTGGGCTTTGATGAGGTAGCTACACTCATACTCAGAACCCTGCAATACAGATGATAGTGGTACTCAATAGGGGTCGCCTGTATCCCTAGCCTGAGAGCCTCTGGTTGATGGGTACCTTCTGGGTCTTATCACAGCTCCATCCTATGCTCTACGACCCCCACCCCCTTCAGCCTATGGTGCCAGGTGCAGCCAGTGTGGTAGGAGCTCCAGTCTCACTTTCAAAGGGATCAGGATCTTAGACCCATGGTGTTGAGTTGTTTTCTGTGCCTGTTTTCTTGCTCACACATGGGAATGAAANGTCTCTGCATCTTGTGGGTGCTTGTGGGGATGGGAGACAACACAGGCTGAGTCTAATCCCAGGCACGACTCCTCATAAGTCAGGGGCCAACTAAATCAGTTTCCTATGGGATCTACATTGTAAGCCCAAGACAGGAGGGGGAGAGGGGTGTGTGGAATGCCATAGTGGTGGGCGCTGGGAGTGTGATCCTGCAATTTATGCGCATGCTTGGCATAGTTCCTTAAAAAGTGGGCCAGACTCCTCCCCTTCCTCTTTCTCTTCTCTTCTTTCACAAGTCTGGTCACATTCTTTCCTGTCTCCTTCTCTCCTCCTAATAAAACTCTGATCATGGGTTCTGTCATACCTCGTGGCTTTTGTCGCATGGTAAACAGCGCCGCTACCATAGCGCCACCACCGTTGCGCCACTGCCGTCACATTACCAACAGTGTGGCCTTTAGTGGGGAAGATGAAGGACTGTGGCAATAGATGTCGAGAACGGCAGCTCAGCCATGCCACAGAAATGCCTGCTTAAAAACGCGAGGGGTTGGGACATAGCTCAGTCACAGGGCATTTGCCTAGTATCATGGGATCCTAGCTTCCATTTCCAGCACCTTGATAACAATGTAAAAGTTGATACTATGGATATTTTACCATAACTTTTTTTTAACAGCGGAAACGTTACCTGGGGTGGGAGGATGAAATCGGAGAAAAATAAAGATGAGAACCTGGGAGCTCTTCCAAGGTCACACTTGGCTTCTGCTTTCCAAGCCAGGAAATATGCAATTTTGCATTTGATTTATTCTGTTCCATCTTATCAGCACTTCCAAAGAGGCAAAAACAGGCGATTGTAACTCACAGCAACCAGNCAAAGATGAACAGAAGATAAGAGGTAGGGGCAGCCTCCAGCACACTTCCTGTCAGCAGGGGTGTGGAGAAGGGCAAACAGGGAGGCTCCTGCTTTGCCATCGTGAGATAGGACACAGCCAGAGAAGTGACCAAATAATACATGGAAGTTGAAGGCTCAGGTGACTANGGCTTCTCTCCTGTGTCAGATTAGCTGGCACCCCATGAGTCCTCCCAAACTGTGCTCCTGAACCATGTGNGCCACATGCACAGTTGAGTCTGTGTTCGCAGTACCATGACACCAGACGCCTACCCTTATGCTGAATTACTACCCTGCTGGACTTCTTTCATACAGAGATATTTCAAATAAAAATGTTAAAATAGTGAAACATGCTTCAGGTCCAGGCGTAAAGGGCCTTGTGTATGACCTTACTCCTTCCCCAGACACAGACTGAATTTTTCTGGAATCTTACAAACATGAAGATCACTTCTTTACAATAAAAATACCTTAACTTCCCCTGCAACCTGTGACTTAGGGTTTTACCCCAGCTGTGATCCCACCCAATGCATGGACCACCTTATATCATCCAAGTTCCTTAGCAACCCTTTGAGACGTATCTTTCAGAGTTTCCAGAGTCATGTACCTTTGAGGTGTACCTTCAGAAGGCACCAGACGCATACATATGGCTCTCTGGAGAAGCCACACTTTGGCTTCTGAGTGTGTTTTAACCTTTCCCCCAGTGCCTCTATAAACCTCTCTATTGAAATCTACATTAATGTCTCTCAAAAGCTCCAACTGAGTCTCATACTCACTTGTCCTGCAATTGTTTCTTTGGCAAAGTCAAGAATCCTGGCTTGACTTGAATGTAGGTCTCCGAAAAGAACTCAGGCTTGGGGAAGTGGACACAGGGTCCCACCCTGACCAAGAAGCTGTTTGCAGTTGATACCAGCTGGGAGAGGGAGAATCCGTGTTCTCTGGTGGAGTGTAGGCCCCATGCCCAGGAGTAGTTGGCCAATACACAATAAACTCCATGGTGTGTGAATGTGTGTGTGTGAACTTTTGGGGTTGNTTTGGCATTTTTTGTCTCATTTATTTATTGCTTATTTGCTTTGATTTTTGCTTTTATGTTGTGCTTTAGTGTTGAGAGAGAGAGAGGAAGAGAGAGAACATAAAGTTGGGTGGGTAGGAAGGTAGGATCCGAAAGGAGTAAAACATTTTTTAAAATTATATTTAGATTATAGCTATGATCATATATCCATTCATGAAGAAATAAGACTAAAAGCTTATCATGTTAGATGATAGTTGATTTTCATTTATTCTTTTTTTTTTAACTTGTTTTTTTGAGACAGGGACTCACTGTGCAGCCCTGTCTCTCCTGGAACTCACTCTGTAGACCAAGCTGGCTCAAACTCCCAGAGATCCACTTGCCTTTGTGTCCCAAGTGCTAGGATTAAAGGTGTTCGCCACTACGACCGGCTATTCTTTTTCATATTTACATTTTTCTATGTGCAACGTAATGAGAACACATTATTTTATAAAAATAAAGTTATTGATATGAGAATGACAAAACAGGAAAAACCTCGAAGCTGCTGAGACCCTGGTTCTGAAGTCCCACAGCGTGGAGAACAGGGTCCTTGGGAGAAGCACGTGGGAAGTGCACACTTNTCCTAAGGCCAGGCTGTCTGCAGGGAAGCAAAGCACTGCATAAGAATTTTGACTGATTTCTTCCTTTCCCTGTCCTACATAACAGTCTGCAAGCCAGGTCTGGAGTGTCTGCATGTAATCCCAGCACTTAGNAGGTGGTGGCAAGAACGTTAGTAAGTGAAGGCCAGACTTGGATATATAGTGAGGCCAGCCCTTTCTACTGAGACCCTGCATCAAAAGACAAAACAAACAAAATAAAAATACCTATCAGTTCAGGCCAAAGAACAGAGCCGGAGCCTTCTAAGGATGACCAGGTATTGGTGACAAACACGCCAGAGAGCAAGCTCAGCCATGCTGTAGAGAACATGGAAAGTAAGTCCTGTGGCTTTACGTGAATCTATATTNTGTGCACATTAAAACTTTATGAATTAGCACAGGGCAAATGCAGAGCTCCCTGCCGCTTCTCTAGAGAAAGATCTCGAACATTCCATTTGCTTCTGCACAATGCACCACTTTGAACTGTTTATAATCTAATACAACAGAGGCCAGATCACTCACGAACACAACAACCCAGCCCTTTGAAGCTGCCTGCCATCCCCTACTGCAAGGCAGGAAGTAGAAGTTTCTGCTTTGATTTGTTTAAATGAAATTAAACATAACTGGAGGCCATGTTTCCTCTTATTCAGGGGACATTACAAAAGGCACAGAGGACCAAAAATACCAGGTGACTTGGAAATGATGAGACTGTCTTTTTATAAGCCCAAAGCAAACAAATACTGGCCTTCCACGTGCACTCAAAGGCCTCCTGTGCGAGCCTTGGAGAGCACAGCCCTGTTCAGAATCATTCGGAAATATGTGTTTCCTTTAAGTCAGAGGGCAAATTGTTCAAACAAATGTAGAACCAAACTTTTTTCCTCCTTCAAATCTAAATCTCTACTTAACTTGTTTANCTGCCACCTCAGCTAGCTTAAAACCTTCTCAAGGGATGCAATGACAGCCCACAGTGCCAGGGGCTCCAANGGCCGTTCTGCATGCAGGGAATACCTAGTGGCTTTTGTTTCTGAGCAGCAGAGAAATGCAGACCTGAAAGGCCACACAAACCTAAGACCTAGCTACGTTCTTCTGAAATCTATCTCCTCAAGGAGAACCAGTCACATGGGGTTCGGGTAGTTAGAGGGGCTCAGCCTAATACCCACCCCACAGGGGCTCAGGAGCAGACTCAGGCGCACACCCTCTGAGCCCTCTCAAGTCACAGTCAGAACTCCATTGCGACCATGGCAGTATGCACACCTGCGTCTAGAATCATAGAGAGGTAGGGTGTGTGGGGCTTGAATCTGGGAACAGAGCCTCGGTTATCCTGTCTATGAAATGGGAAAGAGGCCTGTGAAGAATTTCACCACCCACTGGGAAGGTGAAGGGTGTGGGGGTTCTGTTTCAGTTTGCTGGACACAAACTGCTGGCCTGAGCACTTCCAAGGTGTGATAACCAATCTTAATTGTCAACTTGACCAAATTGTCTCGTAGCTGGTCAGGTCCTTTAACTCTGGCACTCACAGCAGGGGAAGCTGGCACAAGAGACTAATAACAACCACAGAACAAAGGAAGTGCCACATTTATAGACTTTAGAGGGTAGGGAGCACTGGCCTTAGCAGATTACTGAAGGTTCTAGACAGGACAAAAAGTAGTCATTTAGGGAGTGAATCCTATTCCCACCCTGCCTTGGGGACCTAGCAGTTTAGGAAGGTTCTAGAAGGAGACAAGTTTTGGCTGGTGCCTTTATGTAGATGGCCTCTTTGACACACATTCTGGCTGTTTTGCTTCTATAAAAAAAAGAAACAACTGCATTGGACAGGNGTTAAAAGGAGGTGAGACCCATAGGTTTTTATGACCATTGACTTCAGTTCTTGTTACTTCCTGACGAAATTGAGGCATTGTGGGAATAAGGTCACCCCACCTCCCTCAATCCCATGCCACTTGGTGATCCCTGAGATGGAGGCTTACATCTGTTTTTGTACACCAAGACAATGTTATTCATGTTTGTCTGTGTGGCATGGTGGATGGTGGTGTGGATGAATGAGTTAACAGACTAGAAGGGGCTGATTGGTTTTGAATGGGAGTTTGGGGTTCCCCAGAGGGCAACAGGAACAGGTGGAGTCAGCTGAAGGGTGCCTCTCTGAGGCGCTCCTTTGGAATGGAATCAGGAGTTGAACTCCCTGGGCCTTGAACTCCAGCATGCCTGTAATCCCAGCACTTGTTGCGGGGGCAAAGGCAGGTGGAGCTCTGCGCATTCAGGGTTATCCTGGTCTACACAGTGAGTTTCAGGCCAGCCAGCCAGGGTTATGTAGTAGACCTTGGGGAGCCTCGGGAGGGGGAATGAACTCATGACTGATTAAGTGTGGGGTATTTGCATTCTGACAACCAGCTTCATCTTGGAGAAATGAACAGAAGCTTGAGGGTTTAGCAGAAGTGGGAGTGGTGAGAAGGACCAGGTAGGGTCCTGATCACAGAGGTTGGGGGGATGTCGGTTTTAGGTTTTTAAGTTGACCTAGTCTTCTGGTACACAGGATGAGATTAAAGGAATCCAGCTATAATCAAGACATAAAGATGTCCCCTGGGTCACCTTTAACCAGCCCTCAGCTTCTAGGTCATTGGCTTTCCAGACAGCTGTTGGGGCAAGAGCCGAGAAAAGAGGAGAAAGGCGGGCCCACCAGAGCCCCACAGTGGGGCAAAGGCCCAGTCAGGAGCGGGGAGGCTGCCAGTGGCTAAATAACAATCCCTCCCCCAGAGAAATCCATGCCAGCTTACCTCTCAAGCACCGAAGGCTCAGCACCCCTGTTTTAAACAATAAAGATTCTTTGTGGGTTTGGCAGAAATATGCACTTACTGATACTGAGGACTTCAGGTAATGTTGGCCCCTCACAGAGAGGATACTGAGACAGGAGATTCAACAGCAACTATTCAACTTGACTAGGTTTAAAATCACCATGGAAACAATGCTCTGGGCATTAGCAAAGAACTTTAACTGAGGAGGGATTCTGGACAGAATAAAATAGAAACAAGTGGGCTGGAGAGATGGCTTAGTACTTAAGAGCACATGCTGCTTTCACAAAGGACCTGAGTTCAGTTCCCAGCACCCGCTATGGGCTACTCACATCACCTGTAACTCCAGCTCCAAGGGATCTGATGTCCCTGGCATCCTTGAGCATTGTATTTATGTGCACGTGGGTGTGTGTGTGCCCATGTACACACACACACACACACACCAATCAAAAATAAAAGTAAATATTTTTTTTTGTAACAAAGTGAGCTGAGCACCAGCATTCACCCCCCCATCTGCTTTCTATGGATGTGGTATCACCAGATGCCTCCCTCCCTGATTGCCATGCCTTTCCTACCATGAGAGACTGTATCTTCAAACTTTGAGCCAAATAAACCCTACCTTCCTTAGCTGTTCTTGTCATGTGTTTTTGTTACACAAGGAGACAGTAACAAATATAGTAGGTGAGCTCTGTGCTGCTGGCCACACCCTAACCCTGGTGTGTGTTTGTTTTGCTGCGACTCTCTCCTGTATCTAAGTAAACTGTATTGTAAGTAATGACCAATGTGGTTGTGTCTGAGAACTTGGCAGCCTGGGTGGCTGAGCATCACTGGAACATCTGAGACCTTTCCCTCCCAAGCTGACACCTGACAGCTGAATTCACACACCTGCTGGACTCTCAGTTCTAGTACTTCAGATTGATTGCCCTTTGAGCCCTCCACAGACATTGCTGGCATTTCTGACCAGGTGAGTACCTCCTTTAAGACCACATGTGATATCTTCTTTGTGGGTCTATGGTATTTGGATCATTCTTAGCCCTCTGCAGTCTGTTTTTGTTGCATGAACTGATCTGTTCAGCAACTGTTTGCCTCACTTGGCTTGTCATTGGATCAAAGAGTATAAGTAGGGGTTGGAGCCGTAGATCAGTTGGTAGGATGCTTGCCTAGCATGCATAAGATCCTGTGTAACCACACAGTATGGATGGAGTCAACCTCCTGGCACTGTGTGAGGCATGCTCCACTCGCCTGCATAACCTCTCCCTGGGCTAACCAGAGTTTATCTTAGTGTACACTGAAAACATGATGCAGATGTATTCATTGCAAACATAAACCAAAGCTGGTAGCCATCAGTGGCTCCACTACTTCTGTAGGCTTCCTCTCCTGAGCCCAAACTCTTGGCTTGGACCCACCCACCATTACTGGCTGTGACCCTGACCCTGAGGGCGAGCCTTGGCTGGCCACTGCAACTTGCCCTGATTTTGAGCATCATCTGCTTCCTTCCCAGCTGTCTGCTGTGCCCACATGGACACTGACTGGAACTACCTTGACCAGCGATGATGGTAGTTCCAGCATGTGGGAAATGGAAGCAGGAGGGACAGAGTTCAAAGTTATCCTTAGCTATATAGGGAGTTCGAGAATTCAAGGCTAGCCTGGGCTAAAGATCCCTAAAAAAACCCAACCTGAATGTATTGAGGTTAAGTCACTTCCAGGTATTGGAGAGCCAGGCCACCCTGGCTGGTGTGTGACAAATGACCTCTTGGAAGGAACCTTGTGTGGCTACTGCCATGGCCTGTGGTGGGCTGATGTTTTGATTGCTAGTTACCCCGCTGGAGGCACGATTTGNGGAACTCATGGAGCCTCTGTGATATGAAGCAGCCACTGTTTCCTGCTGTGGCCTCTGGTCCCTGGCCCACAACTGTGTGCCCAGCCTCTGACCACCACTGTTTGACCAGCCTCTGTCCACCACTGTGTGCCCAGCCTCTGCCCGTGACTGTGTGCCCAGCCTCTGACCACCACTGTGTGACCAGCCTCTGCCCACCAACTGTGTGCCCAGCCTCTGCCCACCAACTGTGTGCCCAGCCTCTGCCCATGACTGTGTGCCCAGCCTCTGACCACCACTGTTTGACCAGCCTTTGTCCACCACTGTGTGCCCAGCCTCTGCCCACCACTGTGTGACCAGTCTCTGCCCACCACTGTGTGAACTGCCTTTCCATAAGCCTGCTGCCATGACTGAGCTGCTCTGCCTCATTCCCCACAATGGCATCCATGAGCCAAAATAAATCCTCAGTCTTGAGTTGCTTGTGAGTTGAATATTGTGGTCATGTGTGGTGGCGAATGCAAATGCCCCCATATGTGTTTACATGCTTAGTCCCCAGCTGATGAACTGTTTGGACGAATTAGGAGGTATGGCCTTGGAGGAGGTGTGTTGGGGGTGAGCTTTGAAGTTTCAAAAGCCCATGCCAGGCTCAGTCTCTCTCTCCGTCTGCTGCCTGTACAGCAGGATGTAAAGCTCTCAGCTACTGCTCCAGTGCTATACCTGCATGTGTGCATGCCATCATGATGACCATGAACTAACCTCTGAAACTGTAAGCAAGTCCCCAATTAAATGAGTTATTTTATAAGAGCTGCCTTGGTCATGGCATCTCTTCACAGNAATAGAACAGTAACTATGATACAATGTGCAAAATAACTAGTACACTGACCCATCCTCTTCCAGTTCCTCACCTCCATGACCGCTGAGCCCTTCCCTAGCCTGGNTCTCCTGGTATAGGGAAGCAATCACCTGGCACTTTGGCCTGCTCCCCAGTGAGCAGCAGGGGAACTTCAGCATCCTGCCTTTGGTCNATCCCTTGTCTAGTCTCTCTCCAATTCTCAAGTCAGAACTGAAAGGACCAGAGTCAAGACACCCCAAGACCAAGTTCTCAGAACAAAGGAGATTTATTTGCCCCAGAGGGACAAAGCACAGGGAATAAGAGACAAAGACAAGAGATAGAAAAGTAAGGAGATGGAGAAAGGAACAAGGGAGAAGATGAATAAGAGACAAAAACAGGAGATAGAAAACGAGGGAGAAGGGGGAGGGGTATTTGTCCCAGAGGGACCAAGGACTGCCTCTGGACAGACATGGCTCATAGGCAAATGGCAGTTTATAAAGATTAAAGAGGAGGGCCTGGAGAGATGGCTCAGCAGTTAAGAGCACTGGCTGCTCTTCCAGAGGACCTGGGTTCAATTCCCAGCACTCACATGGCAGCTCACAACTGTCTGTAACTCCAGTTGTAGGGGACCTGACACCCTCACACAGATATATGCAAGCAAAACACTAATGCACATAAAATAAAAATAAATAAATTATATATATAAGAAACCCTGTGTTAGGATGAGGTGTTTAATTTTAATTGGCTATGTTAATTAGGTGAGCCAAAAAGGGACTTTTGATTGCTGGACTTCAATACTTTGATAGCTGNACCTTGNTAGTCAGCCTCAGAGGGAGGAAGTGGCCAAACAAGGGACCAGACCTTGGTGGCTAGTTCTAGGAATGCAATCTAACAGCGTAGCAAAGAAGAAGCGGGGGACGGGCAAGGCCTGCCAGAGGCATGGCTGCCATGCTTGGGGCTGCTAGAGCCCTTCACAAACTTTACCACTCCGGTGTTCTCCTCCTCTTCCCGTCTCCCCAGAGAAGTCTGTGCCTTCCCACAACATTTACTCTAAGATTTTCACCTTTAAGTCAGTAACTCTGGGAACTTCACCTTGGGGACCCAGACTCCTTCCTTGAGTCTCATCTCAGATCCTCCATTCTTCCAACTACCCTGAAATGTCTTGCAAGAATAGAACTCCAAACAATCCACTCCCCACTAACCAGAAAACTTAATTGACCACATTTGCACAGGGTTATTTTGGGGTCTTTTAAATGGACATAGATGTCTACACAGATATTAGCGTCCCACACCCTCTCTGGATGACTGTAGCTTTGCAGTAGTTTGTTTTTTGTTGTTTTGTTTTATGAAACAAGGTCTTATATAGCCTGGACCAGCCTTGAGTTCTCTCTGTATGTGAGGCTGGCCTTGAACGTCAATCCTCCTGACTCTAGCTCCCAAGTGCTGGGATTACAGGTGTGGGACACTACACTCAGTTGCAGTAAACATTGCAACCACATTCTTCCTCAAAACTGTCTATGGAGCTTCATGCTGTCTTCCCCTGTGAATCTTAGCATTGCTCATTAATGTCTAGAGTAAAGCTGCTGGGACTTTGCCTGGGACTAGGTTCAGTCTTGATCAGTCCCTGGGCACAGCCAATCCACTATGATTTAGATCTTGAGCACCCCTCAAGGTCTAAGTGGTGAGAGCTTGATCTCCACCATGGTGCACTCGGGAGGTGTGGCCAATTGGTGGAGTTCAGGTCGCTGGGAGCTTTGCAAGGATCCCAGGACCCCATTCTTCCTCTTTCTCTCTGGCTTACTAGCCACGTGTACCTGCTGCGGAGTGCCACCATACCCCAGGCCCAGAAGCATTGGGCCCATTGATAAAGGGCCAGAACTCTAAAGTCATGAGCAGAGACAACCCCTTTCTGTTTTGCAGGTTGCTTACCTCAAACATTGTTATCTCAGTAGAAAATATGTTACTTTTCTCATTGCCAAGACCAACTTACCTCAGGCAAACAACTTGAAGAAAGAAAGGTTTATTTCACCCCAGTCTCTGAGAAGGGAAGACATGGTAGAACACCCCAGTTCCTATCTTGTCAGGTAGGAGGCAGACAGCAAGACAGGAAGTAGCCCAAAGACCTGTCCCCAGTGCCTTACTTCCCCCATCTTGGCCTCACATCCCAGTGACCCCATTGCCCCAGGAGCTGGGACTCAAGTGTTCAAAACGTGAGTCCATGGGGACTGTCACACTTAGCCCATGAGGAGACCCTGTTCTGTTTGAGCCAGTCTCACTGTGGAGCTGCAGCTGGCCTGGAACTTTCTTCAGCCTCTGTGGTGCAAGGCTTGCAGGCAGCGCCACCACACCTGGTCATCTCTTCACTTTGGAGGGAATCTTTGTTTTTTTCATCAGTGCTTTTATTTCAGGATCTAGATCTTGCATATATTTTTAGGATTTATGCCTAAGTAGTCCATGTTTTTGTAAATGGAAGTGTTTTTGTTTTTGTTATTGTTTTGAGACAGGATCTCTTTATATAGCTCTGGCTGTCCTGGAACTCACTATGTGGACCAGGCTGGCCCTGAACTCAGAGTTCCACCTGCCCTGCCTCCCGAGTGTTAGGACTAAAGGTGTGTGCCACCATGCCCAGCTTGGAAGTGTTTTTACTTTAATCTCTGCTTTTTGCTGGCTGACAGCTAAGTCTACCTACGCATTTCATTAGCTGTGGNGCAGATTCTCTGATTTTTCTTACTTAGAAAATCTGTCACCTGCAAATTAAACATGGCTAGATTTCCTCCAGTCCATCTGTACGCTTCCGTTTGTTTGCCTTCCTCGTGAACTTGCTAACCCCCCAGTGCAATGGTGGGCAGAAAGAGTAAGGGCAGACATCCACCTTGTTCCCAACNTTAGAGGAAAAGTGACATGTCAGCAGAAAGCACAGTGCTAGCTGTGGGGACCTGGCAGACGCTCTTGTCAGTGACACAAACAAGATGCCTCTGCCGGACCCTAACTCACCCATACATACCAAACACAACATAACCTGGACATTAACAGGAGAAAAGTCAGGAAGAAATTGGGAAGCAAAAGCAATGCTTATGACAGAGGGAAAATGAACATCAGGTTTCCTTACTCATCATACCCTATGCCTGCAAGTGGCCACTGTGAACCACTCACAACCAACCATCAAGTTTTAGAGAAACTGAGTCATGCCATCAACTTGCACTCTTCAAACTCAACACAANAATAATAAGGACTAGGAGGCAGCCTGCCAGTTATCTGGCAGGCTTCCTATGGTCCTACCAATGGGCAGCAAAGCTTAGGCTACCTGGCGCTGAGGGGAAAGACCTGCCCAAGGCCTAAAGCACACACTTTTCNATGAGTCCAGTTCGTATAGATTTTAAAATGAAAATATAAACTTGGATAGACTTGGAAATCCATGGTGCAAGGAACATCTACTTTGTGTGGACACCACACACAGCTACATTTCCTCTCGATCTCTCTCTCTCCCCTCCCCCCTTCCTGGTGTTTCAATACAGTTCAGATTGGCCTCAGTCTTTTGGTCNCCTTGCCTTCACCTTCTGAGTGATTGGATTACAGTTGTGCACCATGTCATTCTGTTTATGTGGTGCTGGGATCAAACATNTGGTCCAGGGTCTGACAGCCATGCATTCTACCTGCCCCTGGGGCTTCTTTTTGTGTAAGCTGGTGTGAACAGTGGGGCTGCCAAGGATGATGTGTCAGGCCACATATAGTGTGTTGTTCGGGGTTTTNTTCTGTGGGATCTTGGAATCACCAACAGTAGTGAGGACAATCAGGTGTGACCCAAGGCTCAGACCCAGGGACCTGTGCATGTTGTCTCACTCAGGCTTATGCTTCCCGGAGTCCACCTGGCTTTGCTTCTGACATTTTTGGCAGCAGGGGTACAGGGAGGAAGGATGGGAGGGACCTGCCCAAGTTCCAGCTGCATCAAAGAAGTTTGAGCTGGAGGAGTACCCCAGCCTCTGTGAGCTTCATTTCCTGTGCCCTAACTTAAAGGGACTGTGCTGTGTGTGGAGTGACAATCTAGGACAGCTGGGTTTCTGAAGCAATGCAGGCNATGCACTCTTCCTGCCATGGCTACTTGTGTTTCTGGAGTGGTTAGCTGTTATGTTTTTATCTCACGAACTCAACTGGTTCAGCTCAGCTTGGAGCCATACCCTGCTCTTGGTCCTTCCATCACGTGCCAGGAGAGGGTATGGATGGTGAAGTGGCAAGTCCAATGAGCACAATACAGCAGTGGCAGAAGCTGGTGTTGACAACCATGGCATCTGCTTACAAGCTCCGTTCTAAGCACTTACATGTGTCTGCTCTCTCAAACTTGACAACTGCCTTGAGAGTGACAGTCCCTCACCTTGTCAGTGATTTGCAGGCAAAACAAAGAGGCTGCCTTTGAAATCCACTTCATCATAAGCATGCTCACACAGAGTTTAAACAAAATGCTTTCCTGTTGTTCACTATACCCAGTTTTGAAGCTTTCTTTGTTGCTTGTGGGCAGGTGAAATGGGGCAGTCACCATGGAGAACAGTTTGACAACTTCTCAACCATTAAATATACAGCTATAGTCAGCAGCATTCCACTACAGAGCAAAGACTCAAGGGATGGAAAGCAAGAACTGAACAATCCCACACACTCGTGTTCACAGCTGCACTAGACAGAGAGCCAAGAGGCAGAAGGAGCCACGTGCCCATCCCAGATGAGTGCGTGAGCAGCACAGAATCTGAGCAATGAGACCTTGTGNAGCCTCGGAAGGAAGGAATCTGAACACACAGAGTAGCCTTAGAAACTGCAGAGAAATAACCAGACACAAAGGACAAACTGCACAGTCCCCCTGTGTGGGACCAAGCCATGGGAGACAGAAAATAGATGGAGGTTTTCTGAGCTGAGGAGAGGAGGTTCAATAGGTACAGAGTTTCTGTTTGGGGTGATGAAATAGCTCCCCCGGCCCTCCTCTGTGTGTGTATGTATGTGTCTCTCTCTCTGTGTGTGTCTCTCTCTGTTTCTCTCTCTCTCTCTCACACACACATACACACACAAACACACACACACACACACCTGGGTGTCCATGGGGCACTGGTTCCAGGCCCTCCCACGGAAACCTAACTGCATGATGCCCAAGTCCTTTGCGTAAATGAACAGCATTTCAATATAACTCATGAACATCCTTNTGTATACTTTAAATAGCTTCAGGATGATTTATCATGTCTAACACAATGTTAGTTCTGTGAAAGCAGTCTTTATACTCTATTATCTAGGGAGCAATGACAGAGGAAAACATGTATTCATGTTCAGTTCAGATGTAACTTCTGCTGCTGTTTCGACAGAGGGTCCTTGAATTTGCAACCCTCTTGCCTCTGCCTCCCAGATGCTGAAGTTATAGGTGTCAGACACAGGATTTGAAAAATAGTTTCATTCTGAAGTTGGTTGAACCCAAGAGCGCTAAGCCCTGGAGGCAGAAGGCGTGCTGTGCCTGTGCGTACACGAGGGGNGACTGCCACAGGCTCTGGGTCATTCCAGTTCAGATGGAAAATGTATTTAGTGGAGGTCAGAAAGAAAGGAAAACAGGTTTCTTTTTCGTTGGTCTGTTTGTCCTTAGACTGATTTCTGCCCTGGCTTNTATGATTTGCTAACAGGATGGTTGACATCTCTGCCTGTAGCTGTGTTATGGCCTTTTTGCTTCTGTGCCTTGATGTTGTGTTGGCTGTGTCCATATCTGGAGTAACTCTGATCCCTTCTGTTTGCTCTGAGTGGAGTCTGAGACTCACGCTGCACACTCAGGACTTGGTTTGCAGCATGTACCTGGTAAAATACCTGTGCACAAATAAAGTGCACAGTCCAAGGACACTGAGGACAATCATCTGTCATCTGAACATCAGCGCATCCACCTGCAGAACATTTTCATTGCCTCAAGCTAAACACATCAACTAATATCTCCCCACTTTCTGCCTCTGTTCTCTGGAGACTGNTGTTCTACCTTCTGTTCCCATGAACCGCTTATTTCACTTAGCGCATGGTCTCCTCCATGGCCAGTTAGCACATAAGAATCCTTTTCCTTTTCAAGGCTGAATAATTTTCTACCTTATCTATGT